>JASDQU011509801.1:7450-21962 GCA_032191745.1 Picea mariana | reverse complement strand
CTTTTAGGTGTCTTCTCTGTTACAAAATTTTTCAATACTTCCATGTTCTCCCCTTTTAAACCCTCCATCATCTCGTGTTCATCAGTTCATCTTTTGTTACTATCTTATTTTGTAAATCATTTATGTCCCTATGCATTTCTTCACCTTCATCAAGAGTCCAAGTAGGATTATTTGGAGGCTTATTTGGTGTAGAAGTTCCCTTTTTGGGTGGCATGTTGGCCAAGTATCACTTTTGAACCTTGATTTTGAGGTGGTTCTGCTAGACAATATTTCTTCTATTGTATCTCTCACGTTTCGGCCCTTTTGGGTATGAAACTTTATTTTATGTAGTTATTTGATATTTCTTCTCTACAATGCCACATGTCTGATCAAAATTGGATGTGTCAAGTGGAATTTACGGTAACTTCCCCACAACTTGCCGATTTTTGGCCTTTCCAGGAGATTTCACTTGTATAGCGTTCCCCGCACAAAATAATTGATATAAAATTCTGAAACTCGCACCAGAAATACTACAGACTGTCCATGATCCAATGAAACTAGTCCCACTCAATTTGGATACTCTAGGAATAAGTTATGATTGTTTTACCTGGAACACCTTCTTGAGACTAGTCAATAGGACTAGTCAGATACCCTATCTTACACAAGGTGTATCTACAAATTTAAGATGATACAGAAGATGAAAATTTTACCACAAATACCTTACTAATTTCTTTAAATATCCTAAAGAGTTTAGGGTCTGAAATATTACAGAAAAGGTTTTATAGTGAAAATTACACAATAACTCAGTTCATGATGATTCCATAACCCTATCGTGTACAAGATGTATCTCTGAAAGTATAAGGCCTCAGGAGCTGAATTTTGAACCCAACATACCTTGATAAGTATACTAAATATCCTCCAAGCAGTTCCTTTTGAAACATTTTAGAAAACAAATTATAGCAAAAATTCCAAAGTGTCTCATATGTAGCAGCGAAACCCCAAGACCTTGAGCTCTGATACCATATGTTAAGAACCAAATATCAATATAGCATAGAAAAACCTCAGAAAAAGTACTCAATGCCTTGAAAAAGAGATAATTTCATATAATAAGCCTCTTCAAGGGGGCAACCTCCTTTTACCCCACTTAAATGTTCAAGTACAAGATGATTCAAAATGAAAATGTCTCCTTGGTATATATAGGAGACTAGGAGGTATAATTACAACTAATGGCTTAAATCCGACATAAATAAAATAACATTACTAATATAATATGCCCCAATTAAGGGGTAATGAACCAATATTAGGGCTTAACACTGAACTCTCTATTTGTTCTTGTTTTCCTATGGACATGATTTATTGTCTTTTGTTCTAGTTTTATCTCTTCTTCAGAATTGCATTTTTCTATCGAACTTTGTAATACTTATAGAGATGTTTGATCATTCAATAACTTCAAGAAAGACACCAAAAATTTTCTTACATTACTTGCATGTTCTGAAGGTTGACCATTGCTGGTATGATCAAATGGATAAGACATATCATATACTGGCCCATCATATCCTGGCTGTAAATTTGAAGTAGAAGCAATATTCTCATGCAAAATTTCTTGTCTGGCCTACTTGAATGTTTATTTTTCCTTGCGCACATCAAAATGTTGTTGTGGTGTTGTATTTTTTCTAACCCATTTGTGTTGGTTTTGATTATGATTTACTATTTCTCCTCTTGTTTTTGTTCCACCTCAAGTAACTACATTAATATTTTTACCATCATCTCTATTTTTTGTGGCAATCCATTGAACATTTTGGTTATTCTTATTCCTTTTGTCTTGTTTTTTTGTCAAAAGTATAGGACAATCTTCTGTAGTATGATATGTTGCGTGACAGTACATGCATGTTATTGGTGGTTGTGGACAATCCCTTGCATAATGTCTAGGTTGCTGGAAATTGTGGTAGGTTATTGATCCTCGACATATTCCAAATCCTCCTCTTCCACGTCCTCCTCCTATGAATCCTCCTATGTTGCCTTGATTTTCTGCACACGGTGTATTATACTATGGTACTTGATTATATTATGGTGGAACTGTAAACTATTGCACATTATTATATTGTTGTGTAGGTTGTCATGTCATTAGTTCAGCCTACACCCTGTAAGCATCTGAGGTCCTCTCCTTCATAAGTTACAAGGTTCGACAATCCTTATCCTCATGTCCTACAGACTTGCAGAAAATGCAAAATGTACTTTTAGGCATTGTTTGGTATTTTTACATCATTGGACAATGATAGGGATCATGTCCAGGTGTTTTACAGAGTTCACACCATAATCCTCATGTGGGTAAGGGATTTGGCATCCCTTCTCCCAATTACTGCACAAATGGTGGGCACTCATTTTTGTGGTATCCTTCTATTCTGCATAAGGTACACTAGAAAGTTGCCCTATTTTCCTTGCCTTTGTTCTGATTCAACTTAAATGTAATATTATTGAGTTCCTCTCTCAACTCTTTTGTAGCTGGATTTGTATGTTTATATTGATTATCTTCCATTTGTAGGGATGCTTTCAGAGCCTCTGCCTGAGTCTGAAACTTATGTTGCCTCAATGGGTATTTAAAATGTGGCAATAATGAGTTTATAAATAGTTGTGTATGTTGCATGCTTGTTATGGGATATTTAAACTTATATTTTAATCACTTGAACTTCTGATTGACTTTCCAAACTGACTCTCCTGGATTATGTTTGATTTATATCATCTCATTCATATATTGATCTTATGAACTTGGTCATTGGAATTCATTGATTAGTGCCTTCTTTACATCTGCGATGGTTGTAGGTGCTCCTTGTGGATTGTTCACTGCCAGGCTCATAAACCATTCCAATGCACAGTTTTTTAATGTAATTGTGAGATGAGCCACTTTTGTGTCTTCGTCTGTGATCTTTTTAGATTCCCAAATATTTTCACAAATAAATAGGTGTTTCTATGAGTCCTCCAACCCTTCTCTATGTAATTCTGGTAACCGAATGGTTGGATTTGCTCCTGCCAATGTAAAATTTGCGGTACTACCTCCGAGTGGTGTAGATAATTGACTATTGCTAGCTGAACTCGTACTTACACTTGAATTTTCACTGGTCCCTTGAACTATTGGACTCCTTATGCTACTAATTTCTAGTTTTCTAAAATATTGTTTATTTCCTGATGTTTTAGTCGCATATGGAGTTGTGGGTTCCACACTAATTTTGATCTGGAATGGAGTTCCTTCTTCTGCACCAAACCCTTGACCTTTGGTTTTTATTTCATATGTGGCACACAAGATTTCCTCAATATGCTATGTAGCATGAAAATCCTCTACATCTTCTTCATCACTTTCCAATCCTTTCCTCTCGGCTACTGCCCACTTTTTCCTATTAATCTTATATTGGTAGGGTCTTCTGTTGCACTTCATTCCCACTTTGTCCATTATTTCCTTGATCTATTCTCCATCCATCATAATGGGTTCCATAACTTCCTTATGCTTACCTCTATCTAAATCCCTCTCCATGTCTCATAGTGTTCTTAGTGTTTCCCCTAGTCCCCCCATGCGTGCAAAGTTATTTAGTTATCGAACTCCATTGTCATCACACATTTATCATGTAGAAAAATATTGATTGACATATAGAGTGATATAATATACCTTCCTCTTGGACCCTTTAAAAACACGTACTCTGCAACAGTGTATGATTTTACAGTATCGACTGCAAACTCGGTAATGAATCTTGCAATGATGTTGTCTAGCCAGAAATCGACTGCACGCGTGAATTTGTTATTAACTTTTTGTAGATGCACAATATTTGCAGCAGTCCATTCTACTGGTCTTATCTAGTTAGTTGGGTGATTATATTTTAATCTCAGTATCCACTCCTGCAGCAAATGTGGAAATTCATAGAAAAATGCCTCATGAAGATCAGTGAATATGTACCTCTCCAAATATTGGTGTGGTGTATACTTAGGGTTCCTATTGTCTTTCTGTGCAAACTCGAGCTCTATTTTTGTCATCCATCATTTAATATCATGTTTATCTGGGTTCCATGGTTTGAACAACCCCTTATAATACTACATTCTCTTCATTTTTCTTCTCAACAAGTCCCTTCCAATATGTTCTTCTGGGTTCCATTGAAAATAGAACCATTTGTTGGTGGTTTTTGGGCTGACCTGAGTTCTACTTTAGGTTTCAAACAAAACCCTACAAACCGTCGACCCTTCTGAAGACCAGAAGGAAACACTATGCATAGAGTGCATAATGCAGTCTCACCCGAGATGGCTTATGCGTGACTACATGACCCAGATGTTTGCAGTCTTGGGAGGGAGACTTCTGCGTGAATGAGAGACATTATTTCTACCTCAAAACCCATCATATTTATTATTCTATTACATCAAGACATCATTATATATTAGATATACCACTGATTAATCAGATTCATACATTTAGGGATTATTCTATAGTAATTATCTTGGTTACTCTATTGTGCATTGCATTTTACTAATGACAGATTAATCCATTTATCATAACTAAACATGTGGAAGAAATAACAGAAGAATTCCACACAGATACAAAAAATTTATTGTGGTTCACCCCCCCTAGGCTACACCCAAAAATATTTGGTTTTCTTGGCTCTTTTATTATTTTGCATCAAAGTTACAGTGTTGCGCACCTTATAATTCTTTCTCCTCACTGGATATTCTATGGAATAACCCTCATAGAATGCATACTTCTACTCATAGGCTAACAATATCGCAGTAGGCTCCATGACCCATGACTTACAACCTTACCCTTACAATCTCTTTGTTTATCTCTCTCAAAAATTGGCTCTAATATGGTGATCATCATATCATCTCTGCTATCTCACAGCATTACATTTATATTACAAAAACATGTTAATTACCCGTTACAAAATTGACCAAATGATCCGGATTATTTTCGGCATGCAATGAGAGCGGAGATATTAAAAAGAAATATAGAGAGATATTGCAAGAGATACAATAATATAACAGAGATATATTAGATTAAAAAAGAGGCACACATATATTAGAATACAAAATTTCTATTAATGAGCGAAATGTACAAAACTGTAGAAATACAGAGTGAGAACTCGCTAGAATGGTGGTATATTATCTCTGAGAAGATATGTGATGGATACTCACATTCGCAAGAATATGATTATTACAATGAGGCTCCAAAGGCATTTTTAACATAAAGAGAATCCAAAACCCTAACCCCGGAAGATTGCAACAATAACAGTGGGGTCTGTGTCGATGATCTGTCTTCTACCAGTATTTTATGAATCAGATTCTGAATCAGGGTTCAACTCCTTGTCTTTTATCTCGACCACCAATGACTATTTTGAGAGACATTCATCAGTGTTGTGCCAGGGGATTTTGCGGAAATCACACCATTTTTCAGTGTCCTTCTTTGTCTTTCTGTTACCCTTATTTTCATGTGGCTTGGACTATTTTTCTGAAGGCTGGTTGTTAGGGACATATTTACCATACTTTGGTTGTTGCAGATTTAAAAAATCGAACTCCCACTTGTTCTGGTGCTTAAATTTCTACATGATTTTAATAACATATTGATAAGCAGCACCCAGTGATGAGATGTCCAAAAATTCCATTTCAGTTTGGATGTATCTGTGTAGAGCCCCACGGTATTTTAGAACCAAATGTCACTCAGAGTCTTTGATACCCAGCTTGGTGTGCAAGGTATGGAAGGTATTGGTGAAATCTGTAACTACTTGGCCCCTCTCTTGTCGCAGTGTGGTCCATCTCATGTGTTGATCTTCATATTTACCAACAGGGTAATAATATTCCTTGACCACATCACAAAAAAATCCCAAGTGGTCTCAAACCCATATATTCCAGACTCCTCTGTGTAAATTTTCTCCCAGTAAGTTTCCCACCAATGTTTGACATGGGGGAGAGCCTTGAGGAGTGCGAAGGTGATCTTTTCCCTGTCGGAAAAATTGTGAATAGAGAAATAGCCTTCTAGCAGATTTAACCATTTTTCTAGGCCATCCACATCGATCTGCCTTCAAATACAGGAATATAAAAATTCACTTGTACCTTGAATGGAGAGGTGCCTCCAAAGTGGCTGCTTGATGAAGATGCGCATGTTGTTATTGGGAGGTATTGAAGGATGTGGGAAAAATTCTCCATCATTTCATCTCTCTGTCGTGTGAGAGCTTGCTTAAGCAACAGATTAATAGAATCTTTTTCTCAATAATTTTTATTTTCTTTTTCCAAGGAGGGTTTCTTGGGCATGCGAGAGATATTTTCCTCAATAGAGACAATCTCGATACCCAACTTTCTATATTCATACCTCATCAGGGACATGCACTGAAAAACGATCAAGAGCAACATGCGCTTATACCACTGATCCAAATTATTTTCAGCACAAAATGAGAGCGAAGATATAACACAAGAATATACATAGATATTGCAAGAGATCCAATAATATAAATGAGATATATCAGAAAAAAAAGAGAGGCACAGATATACATTAATACACAATTTCTATTCATGAGCGAAATGTACAAAACTGTAGAAATACAGAGTGAAGGACTCGCTAGAATGGTGGCGTCTTATCTCTGAGAAGAGATGTGACGGCTACTCACATTTGCAAGAAGATGATTATTACAATGAGGCTCCAAAGGCCTTTTTAACATGAAGAGAATCCAAAACCCTAACCCCGGAAGATGAAAATCCAACAGTTTTGTGGACCCCGTTTTGGGTAGTTTGGTGTATCAACTTCCTAGGGGCGTAACTTTGGCATATGATATTCGTTTGGGGTGCACGATAGCTCATTGGAAAGGTATTTATGAGGAGATTCATTTTGGAGGCTCAATTAGAGCCTTTGTCTATCATTGAGGTGCCTGATATAAAAAAAAATTCATTTAGGCCCTCAAAATGGTCCCGCAAGTTTAGGAACCGAAAGCCTGCTAAAAATAGTAAGTTTCCATAAGAATGTTTTGTGCCAGTTGGAATAGGTAGGTGGCCACCGATATACACCTGTATCACCAAAAACATAACCCACTAACCCTAGGTGGACTATATTTTTCCACTTTCTAACTCCCTGATCACGGCTGGTCCAAAATCCAACCATTTTCTTCGTTAATCCGCATCTTTCTTCCTTTCTTTGACTTTCTTGGTTTCTTGGCGCTGATTTTCCTGGTTTTCGGGCATGCACTCCTTATTTGGTCCATTACCTAACTGCCTTCATTAATTACCATGCCTTTCCATAATCTTCTATTTTTATGCTTATCATTGTCATCATTTCCTCAAACTTTGTTCCAAAATGGCATGCACCAACACTATCACTTGGACCACGATGACCACATATCTTGTCAAGTGCTTCAGTGGAAGGAAGTTGTCAGTCACAGCTAATAAACTTGAGATTAATTTGGGGCTCAACCTTATGACCTGTATCAAATGTTGTCAGAGGGAATCGAGAATAATTGGATATGCCGATGAAATAGTATGGCTTCATATGTTTTCAAGAACGTTGGAGAACTTACACCACAAGTGGTACAATATTGTAAATTCATGGGGTGGAACATATACTTTGAAAGAAATTAAATTAAACTTCATTAAATATTTTACATTCACCCCAATAAAAGTGGATATAGAAGGAACTGACCCCAACTACCACATATTTGTTTACTTTACAAACATAGAAATAATCGATGGAAACAAATCCTAGTCAATAAATAATGCCCATCAATCAAGATAAGAACCTCAACTATGAGTCTATCAGTCGTGTGGGAAGCATAGTTCAACCACACAAATTGAAATATTACACGAAGTGTGACACCGAAATGAAAACCACACGAGTGGAAAATACAACAACTTGCATCAAATTTATATAAATACAATCAACATGAACAATGAAACCTCCATATAAATATAAATCCTAAAGTGTGGGGATAGAGAAAGAAATTATTGTCAAGTTTCGCAGGTGCCTCCCTCAATCAAACAAGAGAATTCCTAGAGGGTCTCTGTCCTGCAAAAAATGGAAGCCACCATGTTATTCAACATCGAAGAAGCATCCCATATCTCAGGAAGAGAGAAGCTCACAAAATGTAGGCACTAGACCAATAAAAATTTTGACAAGAAAGAGGCATTGGGACTAAATCCTCGTAGGAATCAACCAATAAGCAGCGCATGAGAAAGCACTAGCTCAACTCCAAAAAATCAACTAATGTTGATGGTAAAGGGAGGGTTAGATCCCTCCACCTTAGAAAGACAAAAATATGAAATACCCTTGACAAGGAATACTTCAACTAAAGGTAACTTTGTACTATCCCAACACATTGTGGTGTAAAATACATCAGAGGACAAAGTGATAGGTCTAAACCCACATAACTTTCAAGGCACAAGCTACTAGAGTGGGGATAGGGTACCACTTGGCAATGACATTGAAAAATAATTTCATCCATATTATTGGCATGAGGATATCCTGTTATATACGGTCTGCACTACAACTCTACCAGTGATGAACTTTCCCCATCTTTGAGAAGGAACCCATCTCCTACAACTTTACTTTTTGCAAGACACACCATAGTTGAATGAGTAACATAGACCACTAGAAACCTTTTCAACTCCTAGAGTACCATGTTTTCAACCAAGTGTGTTGATCAAATAGCTTGAAGCACCAACAAATGCAGTTTCAATAGCACCAGTGGCACCAATGAAGGGTCCAATAAAACACTTTTGAGCATATTTATTGTAAATTTCGACATTCTCAAAATTTTGTAATTCTATCTATCTCCAAACCCCCTCCTCTTTGGGATGAAGAAGGATTTGAGGGTGGGGGATATGTTGGAGGGCCTAGTCTACTAGTCGACTATGTCAGTCAGTAGACCAATGTAATATGTCAATGAACTACAGGAACAAGAAGACTAAATAGTCAAATTGGTCGACCATTGGGATAGGTCAGTCGAATAGGGTAGTTGGAGAAGTTGTAATTATCTGTCACTTGTATCAATGCATAAATAGATATGATCATATGATGCATTAAGGAAGGACAATGTGGTGCTTGATCTAATATAATAAAATACTACCTATCATTGGTTTCACTACTACTTTTCTCCTCTTCCTCTTTCTATGTGTGCATGCTTGTATATTACTTATATACTACTTTTTTATATCATGTTGTAATTGCACTGCTAGTAACTTCTTTGTGAAATCCCTTAGATTACAACAACACTTTTAAATATTGACCATTAAACGACATTGCCAAATATTTTTTAAATTTGTTATATTTGATTTGTTTTTTTACTTTAGAGTAACCACCCAAATCATTTAAAAATAGTCATAACCATATACTTAACCAATAAAAATTTTAAATTTTAAATTCTAAAAATTTTAATATTATTTTGAAATTTTAAAAAAGATCAAGTATTAAATTTTTAATGTAAACTTTATAAAAAAAATTAAAGTAACACAGAGTCAACAATGTTTAACGGGCGACGCCAAAACTAAAATCCTTGCAAAAAGTATGTGAGAGGTAGGTATACAAATCTTGCATGAACCTACAGAATACCCAAAAATATTCTTGAATCGTGCGGAAAAACATTGAATGATTCAACAATGGAATTTGTGAATCCAATTTGAAAAACAAGTAGAAATAGCAGCAAAGTTGCTTATACCTGCCTCTTGAGAATGTCTTAGATAATAGTTTTATATAGTTCAAAAGCAAAAGTCTAGTATTATAAATTTTGACTTTAACACATATATAAGAAAGAGAAACCATTGACATTTATCATCTTCATGATGCATTAAGATCACTTATATTATATAGGAGTTATTCATTTGCAATAAAGTTTAACTATTGATTTTAATAATTATAATAAATTAGTTTTAAACTTATATTAAAATTAAATATTAAACTAGTTTATTGTTTTATTTGGAAGAAAATTAAAAAATACTTATTTATAAAAAATTATCTAATTATAAATAAAAATATGTAATAATTCAATTTTAAATTAAAATGATGTTTGATTCCATTGAAACCATTATAAAATGGAGAAAGAAAAATAGAATAAGAATACCCAACCTAATAACTGCAGGTTATGATTAAAAAAATTTGTGGTGAGCGATAGTGGTGGACCATCCAATTCATACCAATGTACATGTTTGGTGAACATTAAGTTGATTATTCCTATATTTATATTTAAAAAATAAAAGTGAAAGATTCTTTGTAATAGGTTGGAGATAATACAAATTGAAATATTTATTTTTATTATATTATATGTAGACATATGTTTAGTAATGTTGAAGGTGACAATATAAAAAATGTATGATAATTTAGTAATGTTTGGAATATTTGAAATTTTAAATTATTATGAAATATATATATGAAGATAAGATTAAGGATAGGAACAAAGAATTATAGAAAATTTATGATATTGGAGTTTTGCTATAAATATATCTCATTACACTTTTGATCTGATTAGAACTTTTGAATACAATAGATGCACCATCCAAAAATATATAACAAATTACTATTGAACACGTTATAATTAGAAAAGACAAAAAAATGTCATTAAAATGTTATAATTGATTGAAAAGATCAATAGAATAGTTATTTCCTATTGAGAATGTATAAAGACAATAGCTCTACACATAGTATGATTTTTTTGATGCAAGATAGCTTAAAGGCAAATGCAACTTCTCATATGTAAACAAAAAAGTTGACAAAAAAGTTGATCATGAAAATGCAGAGTTGTTATGCACAAGAAAGTTGATCATGGAAATGCAGAGTTGTTATGCACAAGAAAGAAAATATGGAGGGACTGATACATGTAACACTCTAATATTAATCACATTTTCCCATTACTCATCAAAACTACTAATGTAGAAAAGATGAAGATTATTTCTAATTTTCAAAATTTCAAAAAAACACTTAGAAATTGAAGTATTTACTAGATCATTGTTCTTTAATATACACCACATATGTTATAAAGACATTCATATCCATAGAGATAATTTTGAAAGGACATAGAGATATTAAAACAAATGTTTTTAACCAATCCAAATTCTTGGAGCTAACTATGCAAGAAAATGTTACTTTCAGATGAAAGTTGAATTCTACTAGTTCTTAAAGTTTATCTGTAAAACAAAATCCTAGAGGAAATTAGACTAGACAATTGTGTTCCAAAAAATAGAAGTTTTTTAGTCTCCTTATAAATGCTTAGTGATTTTTCTTCTATTTGACAAATTTGACATCCCTATAATTCACAATGAAATTGAATGTTAGAATAGATGGAGAAAAATTGCAAGATTGAGCTTAGAAGGATCTTACTAAAACAATCCTTTGAAACATAGCTTTTTGTTTGCAGTTTTTTTTTTTGCGAAAATTAGACAAAGGAAATCTTATTCTCTTGTAGTCTTCTCTACTTCAACTATTGTATTGTCTTGATGGAGCATAAATTTTACATGGACAATAAAGTCACGTAGCATGTAGTCAACATCAAATTTTATTTTCAGATAATCTTCGTATGACAACATTGTTAAATTTGGAAAAAAGGTTTCTTAAGATGTCATCTTTAGGACAACATGACACTTTTGTATTTTTTGTGTTAACTATGCTGCACTTTAACCTATGTAGATATTTGAAAGGTGTTTCAACCTGAAATTTAGCATAATTTAGCATTGTTCCTTGTATTTATCCAAAAGATTCTATTGCTAAATTGCACTTTGAGCATATAGGCTGAAAAGGATTCGATTATATGTTTTCTACTGTCAATGTGCCTTGAACCTATTTGACGAGTCAATGTAACTATGAGTCAATATTTTTTTAATGAACAATATGTATAATATAACATATCTATAGATGCTTACTAAAGTTTACTAATGAACTGTGATTTTCCTATGCACACTATATTTGAAGTTGTTTCTTTTCATTTCACAATGTTTTTGAATAACAACATAGGAAATTCTTTCATTGAAAGTTGCTCTTCAATGAAGGAAGACTCCACTGTGAATGTTGGAAATAACGATAGCTACATTTTGACAAAGACATACATTAGTTTCCATTTTTTACTTAGAAAGTACATAAGAAGGAAATAAATATATTGTAATCTAAATGTTTGAATTGAAATAGACTTACTATTGCCTCATTGTTTTCTGAATTGTCATATTTGATATCCAATGTATATTGTGTGTCTAATTTCTTTTCACTAGTCACAATTGCACCTATTGTTCCAATGGAATAGTATTTTGTTGATCTGAAAACAGATCCAGAAGCCTGATAGGGCTTAAAAATGCTCAAAAATGAAAGTGCTCGGAATGCGACGAAAACTGTGCCATTGCGTCCGTCTCGTCCTCCTGAATCCGATGGTATAATTTTTATGTCAAACGGAGCCCGTATGGAGAAGATATCGCGTTCTGTCCGAAAAGCCAAACATGCAAAATTTTGGATGCTGATTGTACCTGTCCGTACAGTCCGTACAGACACGTGTCATTCCGTACAACTGATGTGGCGACGTCCGTACAGTGACGTGGCAGCATCAGGAGATGACACGTGGCAGGTCCGTACGGAGGACACGTGGCATCACCAGGATGCGACACGTGTCAGGTGGATTTGGCCTTTTCGGTGCACAGTTGGACCAATAAAAAAGTGACACGTGTCACCACTCACAGGGTGACACGTGGCACGATGACGTCAGCAGCTGACGTGGCACGCTGACGGAGCAGACATGTGGCAGAGCGACACGTGGCAGTACGGCAGAGCGACACGCGGCAGATGACAGGGCAGACACGTGGCAGATGACGTGGCATGACGTGCCGTACGGCAGAGTCGACGTGGCAGAACACGTGGGCCAATCATAGGCTGACACGTGGCATGTTCTCATTGGAAAAAAAAAGGTGCCACGTGGCCCACTCAGGGGCTGCCACGTGGCACCCCATCATTGGTTCGTTGGTATGGTTTAAAATTTTGATTGGGCTCAGCCGGGATTGAACCCGCGACCTCCGAACAAACAGTGAACTAACGGAATCCGCTAACCAACTCGCCGGCGGTATTGCTTGTTATATGAAATGGGTAAAACGTTTTTTATTTTGGGTACATATTGAAACCGGCGGGGTATAGGGTTGGGGCCTAGCCCCAGCCCCGGGATACGCCATATGACTGTGTAATAAAACCAACGGCGGTATATTCGGCGGGAACCGTTTCAAATAAATGCGCGGGGGGGATACATGGATTAGCCCACGGTTCAGTCGGTGCCATATGACTCGGGGTCAAACCCCCCAAACGGAGCGCGAAGGGCCTATTACACAGCCGTGTGACCGGGGTCCGTTACAACCAAAACACGCGGGTTGTTAACACCGTTGAACCATATGACCGATAGTTCGGGACCGAGAGCCATTTGGTGGCCCGCGCTATGGCGCGTGGCCACATGCGAATCATATGACCATATATGGGGGGCCGCGCCCGATAATCGGGGGCTAAAGGCCAATGCTATTGCATAAGTGGGTTTTTCATAAAACAAACTTTGGTTTTTAATTAATTGTAGCTATATTTAGCAGAAATACTCCATTTTTGGAGGATATTGGGCTTTTTTGGAGGCCAGATTCTTGGAGGAAGTTGGGTTTGTGAAACCAACTCCAATCCTATATAAACCAGGCCTGTTTCAGGCCAAGGGACAGTCAGATTTGCAGAGTTATGCTGTTGGAATGCCAAGCCAAAGTCAGTTTGTTGCAAGGTAGCCCTTGAGGTGGAAACGCTGTCGGATCGTTTCTGGGATCTTGGAGCATCAGATTTGTGTGTCGTTTCTTGCATTGGGTTCTTGAGATCTGTGTCAACAAGACCAGATCAGTCTTGTAGCCTTTGGGCATTGCTGAGATGTAATTTTGAGCACTTGAGCAGAAATAAAGAAGCCTTCCCCACAGGAAAAAGGCCCGGAGACGTAGGCAAACATTGTGTTGAACTCCGTTATCAACCTGCGTTCTTATGGTTTGCTGTTCATTATTGTTTTTAGATCTGCATATGTGTATTTGACTGATATAATTCTCTTCTTTTCCTCATTCTTTCATTAAAATTCTCAAGTGGTTAAATTATTCATGCAAGTTTAAAACTCAACCATAATCATAAAAGATCCTGTCGGATCAATTGGTATCAGAGCTTAGTTGATGTTTGGATTTGAGTTGCATGATAACCAGGGAAAAGCTACATCGTGGTGAAGGCGAGCTTGTTGCAGAGATTCCATTAATTGGATTGAGAAAGAGAGCTTCTTTTAAAGAGAAGATGGCATCGGATGAAGGGATTCCTCAAGAAGAGAAAGACTTCCAGAAAACATTCCAGGCCATGTCGGAGATGGTGACAGTTTTGTATGAAGATTATTTGGAACGGAAGCGACCGGTTTTGGGTAATTCTTCAAAGGGAAAAAGTGAAGAGGAAGATGAACAACGTCAAATTCCTCCTTCACCTCCATCAACACCTCCTTCTTCTCCTTCTTCTTCAAGTTCAAGTTCAAAATCTAATGAGAAGAAAAATGTACATAAGCATAAACATGAA
>JASDQU011509799.1:18078-29052 GCA_032191745.1 Picea mariana | reverse complement strand
GAAATCGCAGATGCAGCTTTCCGACGGCCTAGATCGACGCCCCTGAATCAATGGCTCATGAACAGCCTCATCCCTCTCAGTTGCCCTACCTTTAACCCGCGTGGGCCATTCTCCCATCTTGTCACCTTCCTTTCCACCTTTCCCCTACCGACATGTGTCATCAACCCACCTCCCGTCTTTGGTCTGCGGGGTCCTCCCTTCTTTTCACCATCCACTTGTTTCTTACCACGTGTCCTGCTCCGTTCCATGTCAGTCTTCCTCCCTTCCTCTTGATGTTTTCTACCATGAATCATCCTCTGTCACCCTTCCCATGCCTCGTCGCTTCTTTCTCTCCCTCATAATCCGACGCCATCACTCCTGTCATGCGCCACACTCTCCGCACTAGTCGCCATGCTTATCCCTCAAGCCATTCAGTTATTCCAGGTGGCAGTGCGAGAGGTCTTCCACATCCCAAGGTGTTGAGTTGGCCAGATCATCCTTGATCCCAAGGAAGCAGTTATGGAGGCGGTTGGTGGTGGTTAGACATCGTCTCCGCCATAATGGAGATGTCCTAAAATGAATTAAAGGCACGTCGATTCACCGATGAAACTGTCAGAAGATCGATCGCGTCTGCCATAAGTTGCACGCCCATTCAAAGATTGCGGCTGCACAGTGTCAAAAGCCATGCAGACGCAAAGTCTTCAATGCAGTATCTTGGTCCTGCTGCTGTTGTTATTTTGAGTATATGTAGGCATTTTTGCCATTTTTGTATCTATCGATGGTAGAGCTAAGCTCTCGACTGTAAAGTTTCAGTGAACATTCTGGTTTCCTGGTTATGCCTTTATGTTTGAGACTTCTTGGTTTATAACAAATAGTTCTCCTTTTCCATCTTTGTTTCATCTTATGCCAAAGAGTTCACAGTCGAAGGATTCGCGTGGATTACTGCGATTTTGTTATGATAAAGGATTTATTATGGCATCATTGTATTCTTTGGTCTCTTGTTTTTGAATATAAGAAGATCTTGTGTTTGAATGCTTTCTTCTTCAGTGTGTCATGAACCTGACGTTTATGGCAGACCCTCGCACCCTTCTCATGAAGTCTTCCCCTACTCACCCTTTATTGCAACTCACTGTTTGGAGTTTATCAAGACCTCACTCGTTCATGCATGCCTGGCCTAGTTTCTGAGTTGAGACGACTGTTTCGAGTTCGCTTCCATTTGATCACCCCCTTTCAAACAAATCGTGACATTAAAATGATGGGCGTCGGGCTCTGCTTGTGCTAGCAATCCAGGGGTGACTTCCGGCTCCAACATTTCTAGCGCCGTTGCTGGGGACGAAGTTGAATATTTTCCCCGGGATTGAACGACAAAGATCAACTGATTCTGAAGGTGCATCAGATATCAGAACTTAAAGATTGCTACTGTGCACCTGGCGACTCCATTGTGACGACTCCGCTAGGAAGAACCTACTCTATCAACTGTGGCTTTGAGAGGCAGACATACGAGGTCTAATCCACACTTGCCTTTAGTCACACCAGAAGCTAACGTGGAAGCAGTGCGCAGAAAGGGAAAGAGAGCTGCAAAAGAAGTTTCCTTTGCTGGAATAGGTAATACGCCCTCCCCTTCTGTGAGAACTCCATTTTCAGATTCTCAGTTTCCTAGCCGTCCTTCTTCTGAGGTTTCCCGTTTTCTAAATTTCAGGAGTGTTCCTGCTGAGTCTTCTTCTCCTGGTTTGGTATCAGAGAAAGAAAGCCTTGTCACTCCCCCCTCCTTGGAGGTCTTGCCTCATCACATACCTCGAGCTTCTGAAGGTTTCACCACCCCTCCTGTTTTCGTTACTGCTGCACAGAGAGAAGCTTCTGCACACTCAGGTCCCTTGGCTTTCTCTCTGTTTTCTCCATTGTCTCCCTCAAGAACCCCTGTTCTGACATCTCCTGTCCATACTCCTTCTCCTCCGAGTTCTCCTTTACCCAATATCCCTATGGCTGGTGCTAATCCCCCTCCGAATAGAATGGATGCCATAGTTGCTGCCAGATATGCTCCTTTGATTCTCCCCCAGCCTCTGAAACCCCTCCCTGCTGGAGACTATTTGAAATACATGCCCAAGTTCAGTGGGGAGGGAGACATAACTGCTGAGGAGCACTTGGCTACTTTTTATAGTTATGCAGACAACTTGAATATCGAGAGTGAAGATGTCTGGATGAGAGTCTTTGTCCAGAGCCTAGATGGAGAAGTGAGGAAGTGGTTCTGAGGCCTGGCCCCTGGGTCTATTGCTGGCATAGAAGCCTTGGATAACATCTTCCTGAGGCAGTGGGGAGACAGAAAATATTATATGTATTACATGACAAAGTTTGGGTCTCTGAGGAAGATGGAAGGAGAGTCTATCTCAAACTTATCCAAAAGATTTAATAAGATGTATAACAAGATTCCTGCAGAGATTAAACCTTCAGAGGCCTCTGCTCAAATTTCCTATGCTAGTGCATTTGATCTTGATTTCTGTCTCGTGTTAAGAGAAAGAAGAGCCACCTCTCTTGATCAGATGCAAGATGCAGCTATAGAAGTGGAATCCAACATATTGGCGGCCGACAGACTGAGAAACCAGGCTGAAACAGACAGAAGAAAGGAAAAGTCGGAAGCCTCAACTTTCGGCCCATCTCTGCCCCACCCTCAAATAAATGAGCTGACCCGAGTTATGAACCTCCTTAAAGAGGAGGTGGAGAGATTGAAGGTGGAGAGGAAACAAATGAACAAGGGCCCTAAGAACATCGAGAATAGGGCAGGTTTTAGAAGGCCAAATAATTTCACTCCTCCAGCTATGCACAAAGAGAAGGAAAGAGACAGAGACGACCAAAGGATTCAGGCTCCCTTCCAGAACAATTTCGTGGCTGATGAAGAACAAGAGGAAGCAGACGAGCTTGAACCAAAAATTCACAGTTTAGAGGTCACTCCCCCTTTCCCTCATCTGACCCAATCAGCATATGAAGAGTCTCTCATGGATGGTCAGTTGAATGAATTGAGTAAGGGAGACAAAGCTGGCGACAGTCGAGGCAGGTACAACCTGAGGTCTGACAAAAGGGCAGCACCACCTGATATTCCTGAGTCATCCACTAGAGCAGAGAGGCTTGCTAATGAGATGGCAGATGCTCACAGAGGTAAGAAGGCCCAACCCCTCTCCCCCATTGTCCAAAGTCATGTTCCCGAAATTAGAGAGATTCCAAAGCTCACATCTCCTTTCAATTTCGAACATGAGATTCAAAAGATCAGAATTCCTGTGCCACTCACTGAGTTAATCAAACATGGGGAATTCAAGAAGTGTTTCTCTGAGCTGCTAAAGTCTGAAGCCTTGTACCCTCTCACAGACTCCATAAACCTCCAAGATGAAAGGCCTGCAATTGTCCTAGGTCCCATGGTAGAAGACAGAGATGATTCATCCCCTCCCTTCTACACATCCCTGAACATACATGACAAAGTACTGCACAATTGTTTGATGGATTCAGGGGCCTCCCACAACCTCATGCCCAAAGCTGTCATGGAGGAATTAGGACTGGAAGTCACCCGAGCCTATCATGACCTCTACTCTTTTGACTCCAAAAGGGTTCAATGTTTGGGAGTGATCAAGGACCTAGTAGTTTCCCTGTTTCAGCTGCCCATGAAGAGCATGATCATGGATATTGTGGTAGCTGATGTTCCCCCTAAGTTTGGCATGCTGTTGTCAAGATCCTAGATTAAGAGACTGGGGGGAACCTTGCAGATGGACCTCACATATGCCACCATTCCAGTCTTTTGGGGGGAACATAGGAGATTATACCAAGAAGCCCAGCTAGCCTACATTGTCCCTGATGAAGCCAACCCTACCAATCATCCCATCTATGCTTTGGAAACTGACTTAGGGTCCAGTTTATTACAGCTCACCAACACCCCTGAGGCCCCTTTACAGATCAAAAAGCATCCCACTATTAATCAAGAGACCTCCCCTCCAACCACCTCTGTTTGGAAGATGTTCTTTGATGGAGCTTCCTCCAGTATGGGTGCTGGTGCCGGAGTGATATTCATATCACCCTGTTGAGAGACCATCTCTCTGTCATATAGGCTAGAATTTGAGGTCACCAACAATGTGGCAGAGTATGAAGCTCTGGTTCTGGGATTAAGAGCTGCCAAGGAAATGGGAATTAAAGAGATGGCTGTATTTGGAGATGCAGAGTTGATCGTTCAGCAGGTAAAAAACATTTACCAGGCTAAGAATCCTCGACTCAAGAATTACAGAAACGAGGTATGGGACCTAGTCAATAACTTCTTCCTGGCTTTTAATATCTCCTTCATTCCAAGGGAAGAAAACGCTCCAGCCGACTTCTTAGCCTTCACAGCTAGTGTGCTCAAGGTTCCTGCATTTCCCACTATTGAGTCTGATGTTGAGATAAAGTATAGACCCTCTGTACCTGACAATGTCAAGCATTGGAAGGTATTTGAGGATGATCAGGAGATTGAAAAATTCCTCCAGTCCATTGATGACTTTTCTACATTGCACATAGATGAGGAGCCCGACACTGTAGAAGAGCTTGACCCTCACCCCAGGGAATTTGTGAATAGAATTGCCGATCATCAGATCATTCAGCTACCGAGCAATCACATCCCAAAAGGTTTAATCCCATTAGAAAGATTGTTCAACGGGAATGATGTGGCCGTAAAGGGTGAGGTTTCAGATGATGATGATGACACAGCTGAATGCAACATAGGCACACCTGAGGAGCCAAAATTGGTCAAGCTGTTAAGGAGTTTGACTGGGGATTAGAAGGCCGAATATACTAAGTTGTTGAAGCAGTTTGCTGATGTGTTTGCATGGACTTACGAAGACCTCAAAACGTATGACACATCAGTCATCAAGCACAAGATCTCGTTAAAAGAGGAGGCTAAGCCATTCAAGCAGAAGCTGAGATAGATAAATCCCATGCTACTACCTGTTATGGAGAAGGAAGTGAAGAAGTTGTTGGATGCCCAGATCATCGTCCCCTTGAGATACTCCGAATGGGTGGCCAATTTGGTCCCGGTAAGAAAGAAAAGTGGGGAAATCAGACTTTGTGTCGATTTCAGGAACCTGAACAGAAGCTCTAGGAAGGACAATTATCCCCTGCCTAACATGGAACACATTCTGCAGAGAGTAACTAGTGCATCAAGGATATCCATGATTGATGGTTTCTCCGGATACAATCAGATATCAGTCATACCTGAGGATAGAGAGAAAACAACATTCACCACTCCTTGGGGCACATTCATTTATGCCAAAATGCCCTTTGGGTTGATGAATGCATGAGCAATGTTTCAGCAAGCCATGGACATAGCCTTCGTCGGGGAGAAGGACCAGTTCATGGTGATATATTTGGATGACATCACAGTCTTCTCCAAGACTGACAAAGAGCACTGCTGCCACTTGAAGAGGGTGTTCCTGAAGTGTTAGAGGTATGGCCTATCTTTAAACCCCAGAAAATCATTGTTTTCCATGAGGGAGGGGAAACTATTAGGCCATATAGTATCAGCAGAAGGAGTGAGAATTGATCCTGACAGGGTAGAAGCTCTTCAGACCCTGTCACTTCCCAGGTCTAAGAAAGAAGTCCAAGCCTTTTTGGGGAAGATAAATTTCCTGAGGAGATTTGTTTCAAATTTTGCTGAGCTGGTGAAACACATCACAACCATGCTCAAAAAGGGAAATGAAGTGAAATGGACTGCTGAACCCAGGGAGTCTTTTGTCCAAATAAAGAAGGCATTGACTGAGGCTCCTGTGCTAATCAGTCCAGATTATTCCAAAGAGTTTTTGATATTTTCTTTTGCTTCCTGTGACACAGTGGCTGCAGCTTTGTTGCAGAAGAATGATTAGGGATGAGAACAGCCTGTCGCTTTCTTTAGCAAAGCACTGAGAGATGCAGAACTCCGCTACGAGATCATGGAGAAGCAGGCTTATGCCTTGGTGAAAGCTCTCAAAGATTTCAGGGTCTATGTCTTGCATTCAAAGATCATTGCGTATGTCCCTTCAGCTTCTGTGAAGGACATCCTCATACATCCTGACATAGATGAAAGAAGAGGTAAATGGATCGCCAAGATCCTGGAATTTGACCTGGAAATTAAACCCACCAAGTTGATAAAGGGGCAAGGTTTGGCCAAGCTGCTGGCTAAATCCAATTGTGAAGCTTTGGGAATTAACTTCATCAATGAGCAAGATGAATCATTCGACAGTAATTCCCAGATCATCATACCACTAGCAGCATGTCCCTGGTACAGGGATATCTTATACTTCCTATAGGAATTAAAGCCCCTCGACGGATTAGGAAAGAGTAGGGCCAAAGCTCTGAAACTCAAAGTGGTCAAATATTGCCTCATCGACTGAGCCCTATACTGGAGAGACCCTCTGGGGATACTATTAATATGTCTGGACCCGCTGCAAGCCCAGAAGGTAATGTTTGATTTTCATAGCGGTCTCTGTGGAGGTCATCATTTTTGGAAGACCACAGCTCACAAAATCCTCCGGGCTGGGTATTACTGGCCTACTCTGTTCACTAATGTCTGCAGAGAAGTCAGGGCTTGCATTAAATGCCAGAAAATCTCAGGTAAGCAGCAACTCAAATCCCTGCCATTAAAGCCTGTAGTAGTTTCGGCACCTTTTCAGCAGTGGGGATTGGATTTCATCGGAGAGATTCATCCTCCCTCAAGCGGCCAGCACAGATGTATCCTCAGTGCAACTAATTATTTTACCAAGTGGATAGAAGTTGTTCCTACCAGAAGCACCTCTCACAAAGTAATCATCAGCTTCCTGGAGGACATCATGGCTAGATTTGGCTGCCCTAGCAAAATTGTCACTAACAATGCTTCCCCATTTCGATCTGAACCTCTGGTCAAGTTCTGTGAACAATTTGGGATTTCGCTGATTCATTCCACTCCCTACTATCCTCGGGGAAATGGACTGGCAGAGTCCTCCAATAAAACCCTGATCAAACTCATCAAAAAATTACTGGAGGACAATCAGAAGGCCTGGGACTCAAAGCTCAAATTTTCTCTCTGGGCTGATCGGGTGACAACAAAGAAATCCCTGGGTCTCTCACCCTTCCAACTGGTTTACGGAATAGAGGCCATTTTCCCCGCTCAGCTTGCCTTACCTGTAGCCAATATCCTCCAGGACTATGAGGGAGAGCCAAACCATGTGCTCAAAAGAATTTATCAGATAGTGGATGTGCAGCAGGCCAGAGAACAAGTCATGGACAGAGCCTACAATCATCAACAGAAGATCAAGAAGGCTTTTGACAAGAAGAGAAAGAAGAAGGAGTTTGAGCAGGGTGATCTAGTGCTCAAGTGGGAGGCACCCAGGCAGGAAAAGGGCAAACACAGTAAATTTGATGCCCTCTGGTTCTGGCCTTTCAAGATCCTTGAAGTATTTTCAAACAACACTTACAGGTTGCAGGATCTGGAGGGCAATGAAGTTTTTAGCAGCCCAGTCAATGGGCATTTCTTGAAAAAATGTTTTCTGTGAGCCGAAGTCGGCTCTTTTTGTTTTGTCTTGTTTTGTACATATTGTTTCTGTTTTCTGTTTTTCGGACTAATAAATGACTTCATATCCCAACAGCAAAGGCACTAAGTCTGCAAAAGAGTTCTTAGAGAATCACATGGACGACTCTATCCCCCATGGAGCCAAATGTTAGCGATATTGCTTGCAAGGGGGACTAGAACGCAGAAAATGGGTTAAAAACCCACTTGTCCAAAGTTTCGGATGATAATGCACCCAATATAAGTCACGAGCAAGTCCGAGCGGTTCAGATTTGAATGCCTAGATCAACAGTGCATATTAAATTCCGGACCCCCCTTTCCTTTCTACCTTTAAGCGGGGGGGGTCCGAAATCGAGGGTGCACCTCTCCAACGGCCCAGATCAGCGCGCCCGGACCAACGGCGATGAAGACCATTCCGGACCCCCCCCCCGCCTTTCTAACTTTAAGCGAAGGGGGGGGGTCCGGAATCACAAATGCATCTTTCTAACGACCTAGATCGACGTGCCTGAATCAACGACTCATGAACAACCTCATCCCTCTCAGCTGCCCTGCCTTTAACCCACGTGGGCCATTCTCCCATCTTGTCACCTTCCTTTCCACCTTTCCCCTCCCGACATGTGTCATCAACCCACCTCCCGTCTTTGGTCTGCGGGGTCCTCCCTTCTTTTCACCATCCACCCGTTGCTTACCACGTGTCCTGCTCCGTTCCACGTCAGTCTGCCTCCCTTCCGCTTGATGTTTTCTTCCATGAATCATCCTCTGTCACCCTTCCCATGCCTCGTCGCTTCTTTCTCACCCTCGTAATCCAACGCCATCACTCCTGTCATGCGCCACACTCTCCGCCCTAGTCGCCATGCTTATCCCTCAAGCCATTCAGTTATTCCAGGTGGCAGTGCAAGAGGTCTTCCACATCCCAAGGTGCTGAGTTGGATAGATCATCCTTGATCCCAAGGAAGCAGTTATGGAGGTGGTTGGTGGTGGTTAGACATCGTCTCCGCCATAATGGAGACGTCCTACAATGAATTAAAGGCACGTCGATTCGCCGATAAAACTGTCAGAAGATCGATCGCGTCTGCCATAAGTTGCACGACCACTCAAAGATTGCAGCTGCAGAGTGTCAGAAGCCATGCAGACGCAAAGCCTTCAATGCAGTATCTTGGTCCTGCTGTTGTTGTTATTTTGAGTATATGTACGCATTTTTTCCATTTTTGTATCTATCGATGGTAGAGCTAAGCTCCCGACTGTAAAGTTTCAGTGAATATTCTAGTTTCCTGGTTATGCCTTTGTGTTTGAGACTTCTTGGTTTATAACAAATAGTTCTCCTTTTCCATATTTGTTTCATCTTATGCCAGAGAGTTCACAGTCGAAGGATTCGCGTGGATTACTGCGATTTTGTTATGATAAAGGATTTATTATGGCATCATTGTATTCTTTGGTCTCTTGTGTTTGAATATAAGAAGATCTTGTGTTTGAATGCTTTCTTCTTCAGTGTGTCATGAACCTGACGTTTATGGCAGACCCTCGCACCCTTCTCATGAAGTCTTCCCCTACTCACCCTTTATTGCAACTCACTGTTTGGAGTTTATCAAGACCTCACTCGTTCATGCATGCCTGGCCTAGTTTCTAAGTTGAGACGACTGTTTTGAGTTCGCTTCCATTTGATCACCCCCTTTCAAACAAATCGTGACATTAAAATGATGGGCATCGGGATCTGCTCCTGCTAGCAATCCAGGGGTGACTTCCGGCTCCAACAGAACCATATCCAATCCAATGCCAAGACAATAAACAAAACACTAGAGAATATCCTTTCCCAAGAAATGTGCCTCTCTCTCTTCTTTCTTCTGACAACTGGTAACTGCAACTTCCTTCAATACTTGCACACTAGATGAGTGAGTTGAGTGAGTGAACAAATGAGGCGTTGGCTTCCTTTATTTATACAAACTAGCAAGTGTTGAAAGGAGGTGTCTCTTCACTGGCAGGGCCGAATTCTCTTTCTGGGTAGTTAGAACCACTTTAATTTGCCTGGGGGTCGACTTCTTAATTTTCATATTTTATCTTTTACTTTATCCACAAAAGGGGATAAGAATATTCTTTGCAATTACACAATATTTCAACACTCCCTCTTAACAAGAAGGATATTCTTTATCTCTTGACAGGTCACTGGATGTCATCATCAACTAAACAATATTATTTGGGAAATATCATCAGCTAGATAATCATCATCAACTGGATAACATCATCATCATCAACTGGGAAACATCATCAACTGAGTAACATCATCAACTGGGCAATAGGAGGCATCAATATAATCCACTTGGTCCTATGGCATCACGATCGTTGACTGGTTCTCCATGAATCCATATTGAAGGATATTTGTTCTCTTTATCTTCGCAGAGAAGATACTCTTTCTTTCTTTCATCTTCACGCAGAAGATACTCTTTCTTATCTTCACACAGAAGATATCCTATCTTCACACAAAAGATATTCTATGAGTTTTTTCATTCCTTTTATGTTCTCCCTTCTCTTGTAGTCATCTATCTCACCCATCCATTGTGGAGGACTACTACCATAGCTTCACTCCTAGTCATCCCACATGAAATATAGAAGCTAAGATGCTAGCCTGGGCAAGACTAGACTCCCTTTCCATGATCCATGTAGGATCACGACATAAACCTCAGGAGCCAACTAACCATTCCACATGGTCAAGGTTTGTATTCCAGGCTACTCAATCCTTGGCCAAAGGAGAGTATATGCTCGCTTCCCCTTGGAGAAACATCCACACTCCTCTCTATGAGGGTGGTCACACCCCTCTCTACAAGAGTATTCTAGCACATCCCTAGAGTATCCAAAAATTGACACTTGGAAAAAGGCCAACCTTGGAAAATTTCTCATTCCCCTTCTCTATGAAGATCTCTTCCTTCTCTACGAAGGTCTCTTCTCTTTTCCTTCTCTATGAAGGTCTACCTATGGGATTGCTCATTCCTTATATACGAAGGTCTCTTCGGTAATATCCTGGGTGCCTTCTTGAGTTCGAACATTTATTTCTTTCTGACTTCATACTAGATCAACCTGCTCCCTCTGCATCTATAAGAATGGTACTGGAGCAACCTCCAGTTACCTGCATCTCATCAACTATATATGAGTATCCATATTTCTCTTCATCTTGAACATTTATGTTATGCATCTTTAGGAGTCTACTGCTCCTATATGAATACTGGATATTGTCTGGTTCTTACTGACTACCACCATATCATAAGTCCTTCTCATGTTGTCTAAATTTTGTAAGTCAAGGTACAAGTTCTTTCTTCGGAGACCTGTAAACTTACTTACAGTATGCTTTTTGAGATATGTCACTTAGCCAATCAGTCAGTAACAATAAGAAGCAATTAAATAAAACTATATCATGATTTCTATCAGAGTAGTACACATCTTTTCTTAAGAAAAACTTGTTCAATCATGTACACATTTGA
>JASDQU011509798.1:10045-20078 GCA_032191745.1 Picea mariana | reverse complement strand
CGAGGTGCACTTTATTTTTCGATGCCCCATCTACTACAAGATCAGAGGGAGGTTCCATTGCTTATTCAGAGAATCTTAGACCCTCACTGGATTTTTCAAATATCTCGATCAGAGATGTTTGGCCCTATATATACAGGAGGCTCTCAAGTTCCGAGCACATACTCTTCAACCTCCCATCAAGCCCGACTCTACACAGAGGATCACCTCATTTTTCACAATGCTACCTTTAGGAAGGGGCACAAGCGACCGACCGACATCAGTACAGATCCAGACCCCAAATCAGTGAGGAATCGCGGGGTCCTGCCCCATTCCATGAGATCTCAACAGCAAAACCATATCATATCCCTTCCTGGGAGACGAACTAGACCCTTCAGACCTCAGCATCATGTGACCTCCTCCAGGAAGCAACATAGTGGACAATCTGCGCTTCCCACCAACTCTTCTTTGGGCCAACAGAGTTTGTTGAGTTTCCTTCATTCAGCCTCGGATGTTAGGAGAGATGGGTCTACTCCATAGACCTATGAGCACCTGGATCTTCTTTGCCTGTGCATCTCCGCCCCGTTGCGGGGTTTGAGACTTGTGGTTGTGGTTGAAATCTCCTTATACTTCAACCCAACTCACATTATCTACGTTTTTGTATCTTACTTCATGCAATTTATTCCTTTATAGGAGACCATTTAGTACTCCCACATTGTAAGGACATCATTGTACCCATCAGTCCCTTTGACCTACTTTTGTGGTCATTAGTTGGACATTAATAAAATTATCTTAGCTTATCTTATCTATCTCTCTCTTAGTCTAGTGACTCATTCGTTGAGCAATGTGATCATTGTACCGGTTGTGGACTTGCCGATTGTGGTGTAGCCAACCCTCTTGCAAGCCTATTCAATAAAGAAATTAAGTGTTTGTTTCTAACCTGTGTTTCTTGTCAGTATTGGTGAATTTTGCAATCTGATTTGTCAATTTTTTGAACTATTCATTGTGATTTATTTAATCGTTTGACTAGTTTTCTGTTCTACTTCTATTCTACAATCATTGTGCTAACCCTGCAGGATCCCTCCAAGTGAAAACTATATTTTCCCCATCGTTTTGGACAGTTTCAACATGCTGTCCAAGACGAACAGCTCACTGTCTTTTGGGTTTACACGCGGAAAATCAGTCTTGAAAGACAGCAGCAAGGTACCAAGGGTGCCTAGGGACTCCCCCCAAAGGCTAGCAAGCATTAGCCCAAACGGAGAGGGGTCTAGCCCGTGACAATTTGGGGCTTTTCTCGTGGAATTAGCCAAGTTTTCATCGCTGTAATAATAAGTTATATCAGCTCAATTGGAGGGTGGAAATTTGTGGTAACAGGGGATAACACTTACCATTTGGACACCACCTCTCCTGTTTGCTTTTGTTGGCTCACCAAATTATTGGTGATCTCTTGTTTGGTCTTATTAGGTCCAAGGGTTTTGATACCACTTGTTATGTTCAAAATTTAACAAGAGCAAAATGACAAAGCAAACTTCTAAGTTCTCCACAAAAATGACAGTTTGCACAATTACTCCAACAAGCAAATTAATAAGCATGGAACCACTAGGATGTTCTAAATTACAGTAATATCATATTCAATAGCATTAAGCAAATGTACTAATAAGAAGCAAGAGTTTGGGCAACACCCTGCTTCTCATAAGGTGAGAAGGAAGAGTAAGAGATTACACATGAAAAATATGACATATAAAGGAAGTAAAGAAGTCCAATTATATCCCATGTTAGGGTTCCCATAAAACTATTCAAAGAGTAATGTTTCAACTTAATTATCCTTTAAGTGGCCTTAAAACCATGCCACCTAGTAATTAACTGTGTCACCTGACACGTCCATATTAGGCGAAGTGTCCGTATCCGCGGTGTCATTGAGATGACACGCTACGGTACATACCAGACACGAATTTCACACGTGTCATAGGTGGAGGACACGTAATTAGACTGTACCAGACACGTCATTGGACCGTACCTCGATTTTATGACACGTGTCTCTATTTTATGACACGTATCCCTCGTGTGGGAGCCCGCGGGAGGTAATAAATTGATGTTTTTTGTTTGTTTCGGGTTACATTTCATTCAATTGAAGTCTGGTCACTGTTTACTTGTCGTACTTCATTTGAAGTCTGACTTGAATAATGGTGTCAATATCACACAATTTGGCCACCGTTTGATGTTTACAGCACTGGCTTTATTGCAGAGTTTTACAGCCTCTTTATAACTGCAGAGCACACACATTTTAAGGCTCTAACTGGTGAAAACGTTGAGAAATGATGCACCACTGTTCTGGCAATCTTTGTGCTCTTGATAATGCATTTAACATGCCCTGAAATTGACACATAACATTTACCATTGAATGCTTCTCTGCATACTTGACAATTGTGCTTTGACATTGATCTTTTCTGAGCATTATTGATATCATTTACTGGCACGTATTCATCTTCTAATGGTAATAGGTCTTGAGTATGATGGTTACATTGCTTTGCTACAACACTACTCTGTGATAATTCTCTGCCTAAAAATACAGAATTGAATGAGTTCGAATACTGAATGAAATGTAACCCAAAACAAACAAAAAACAGACTTCAATATGTCTATGTTCTAACTTCTAACTTCTATGAATATGATGTTTAGAGATAGATTGATTGATTTAAATTTTGTATGATGTATGAATCTATGATGTATACAGTATGATTGTATCTTTTTCAGAGTATCAGTGTGTCTGTATCTAAAATTTTTAAGTTTTAAGTTTTAATTAAAATTATATATATATATATATATATAACGTGTCCCCCGTGTCCTGATTTCGAGGGTCGTCGTGTCTGTATCGGATACTCGTATTTCCGTGTCCTTCGTGTCCCGTGTCTTCGTGTCAGGTGACTTAGGTAATTAAGATTGATTTGAACCTATTTAGAACTTTTTTGGACTTATTTAAGGCTCTAATATTAGAGTATCTTCGATTTTTGGAATTTAGCCAAACTAAGGCCTAATTAAGGTTGTTTGAGGCCTTTAAGCATATTAATCCATAGTCCAGCCTACTTAAGGCTAGAAAATCATTATCAAGGCTAATCTAGATCATATGTACTGGACTGGCATGTCCAATGGTGATAACTGGCACCTTTGAAATGTTATAATAGAAACTTTGCTCTTATTGGCATTACACTAAAAAAACACACTACCAAATAGGACGAAAATAGAATACCTTGAAGCTTTGAGGATTTTCTGAAATAGCTGCTAACATGGACTCTTCTCCTTCGAACACAAGAGCAGGACCTGGAAGCCTTGTATATTTGAGAAAATACTAACAATAAAATCCAGGAAATTCACTATGAATGAAATCTACACTATCACGTCTCCATACATATACTCTCTAGAAGTTAACACAACAGATCCATCCAAAACTCGCACCTGAAAAATAAAGGCCTTCCTTCCCTGTAATCTTCGCAACAGAACCCTCTGGTGCTAAATTGCCATACAATATCTGAATGTGTCCAGTTGATTTGATTGGATTTTCTAAGGGCCTTATTACTTTCTGCATCAGCACCCACATAATAGACTGAAATTTGAAATTTTAATTCATCAAAAATTCAACCACAAAAACCTGCTTTCACAATAATCTTTGTCTCACCTGACCCTCTGTTAAAGGAGGGCAATTCTTTACATTTTCTCCAAGTGTCTTTCCTGTAACTGCAATCATTGCAAGTGTGTTTTTAAGCAAGCAGTATAAAGGCGATATCAGCCTCAGCTAATGTTAAAAAGGGAAGTCTCACCAGTTATACAATCGCCATCTATGAGCCCCAACTCTAATAGGTATTGAATTACTGCCGGTGTTCCTCCAACCTGATTAAAAATGGAGCTCTAACCAGTTATAAGGAATGAAATATGAATATTTCACTGACAGTAATGCAATGTATCATATAACCTCCTTCAATGGAAGAAGAAATTAGATATGTAATGCAAAAAAAATGCCACATTGATATGGACAAATCTGGCATACCTTATGAAGGTCTTCCATTACATATTTCCCACTGGGCTTGAGATCTGCAAGAAAAGGCACCTGATCACTGATCCTCTGAAAATCATCCAGTGTCAACTCTAAACCAACCGATCTGCCATTGAAGAACCAATGTAAAATAATCAGAATAAACTCCAGGGAAAAGGACAGTAATGAATGCTGGATAGCTTCCACCATACAGAAATTGAATGCTGTGATTCTTTCAATTTAAGTACAAGGGTCCATTAACCTGGCAATGGCAATCAAATGCAAGACAGCATTAGTGGAGCCACCAAGAGCCATTGTAATCACCATTGCATTCCGTAGGGATTTCATGGTGATGATATCCCTTGGTTTCAAATCCAGTTTTATCAGTTCCATAAGATATTTGCCCGCCAAACGACATTCATCCAGCTTCAATGGGTCCTCTGCTGGTGTTGAAGAACTGTAAAATATCCAGTTAGTCCAGAAAAAGCACATAAGACAAACAACATGGCATGAACTCAAGTTTCTTGGAAAATGATCAATTCACTCAATATTCTCTTAATGAAAGTAAAGTTTTGGATGGTTCAATTCTTCATTAATTCAAGTATGATACAATCTGAAATTTAAGGAAGGTGAAGTACTTCGCAAGAAAATCAGCACTTTGCAATGATGACTAGTTCAGCAGTGTTCACTAAATATCAATTAAGCCAACCAGGCATACCTGTAAGGAAGGGTCATGCCCATGGTCTCAATTGCGCTTGCCATGGTATTGGCTGTATACATGCCACCACATGCTCCTGCACCTGGACAAGAATTGCGCACCACATCCATCCGCTGCTCATCAGTGATTGACCCATTCACATATTCCCCATAGCACTGCCACACAAAAAAAGAAATAATGCTGTCAAAAAAAGGGAAAAAGAAAATTGTTCCAAGCTTAAAAGAAACTATTGTGACCCAAGTCCCAAGGTAATCGATGCCCTGGTTCTGTCTTTGGTTCCTAGGAGCTTTTCGATTGACTTGGGTGGGGGTTGGGGGAGTCTCACTTATCCTTGGTTGGATGATTGTGCTTGCTGGTTTGGTGGTCTTCTCACAGGGGTTTGCCTTGTTGATCACCCCACAATTGCATATTTGATGGTTGTGGAGCATGCTATCTCATTATGGTGTGGTTGTGATATATTTGCTTATCTTGGATATGCTCATCTTATTCTTGGATAATGGGTCTAGCCCCCCAAGGGGTTAGATGATGGTGTTAGGAGGTAGATGTTTCATGACATTGTTGGGGTTTCCTAGTGACTTTTGCATGATAATGGTATCTTGCTGGTTTGTCACTAGGAGGGGTGTTCTACATCGTCCTCTTGAGTTGGATGTGTGCTGGGGACATACTTGATGATTGGATGGGTTATCATTTCTATTGTCTCATTCTCTTATGATGTTGATGTGGTTAGATGATGGATGTGTTGTGGTAGTGCACTATGGCTTGGTGGGATTTCCTAGGTGATATGACTGGACATTTGTAACATTTGCTAGAAATCACCTAGGTGGAATGTGTTTGATGATGTTAGTACCCTCATTGATGTACTCTTTCCTAAGTTTGAGTTAGAATGGGGGGGTGGGGGGGGTTGGTACTATATACATCTTTGGTGATCAACCCTTTTTCTAAGGTTTTATGAGGTATTAATCATGCTTTAGTCCTTTGATGGTGCGCCCTAGATTCAAACCTAGGTGGAGCTTCTATTTTGTTGTTATCATGGTGGTCTTTGCTATGAGATACATCTTATTTCCATGGTACAACACCTCTTGGAGCACATCCCCCCTAATTGGCACACATGTTCATATTGATTTAATCAATTGGTCACTATTGCGGGCTTGGACTATGGTTTTATTTGAGCATTAATCTTTGTGCACACATGTTGAGGTTGATTTAACCATTTAATGGTTAAATTAATCCATTTATTACATTATAGGTTAATTGCTTGAGTGCCCTACTTTACTTGGTAGTTGTTCACACTTGAAGGGGTTATTTGGAGGTTATTTGAGGCTTTATTATGAGCACTCCTCTTTTGGGCAAAATTTCCAAGGTTTAGGAGGAATATTTTGTTGTTTTAATTCTCATGCACCTTGGAGGGCACACTTTGTGAGATTTCCTAGGTGGACCCTTGAGCACATCCTCCTAGGTTGAACATTATTTAATTATATATTGCATGCATCTATTCTTGGAGGGCGAATTCTTGTGGACCTTTTGCATGTTGACCTAGTTATTGTTTCTTTTTCTATAAGATGATATTGAGATGATATGTGATCGATGATATTATTACAATGATGAGTGTTCCATATATAGAGAACATATGGTGACCATCCATGAAAGGATGCGTCCCTTGGATAATAAATAACTACTTATTTATTATATATATTTATACCTTGTATTATAAATATCATCTAATATATTATATATATATATATATATATATATATTTGGAAGAATGTCTTCCCGATGTTGTCCAAACATCAACACTCCCTCTCAACGAGGTAGACATTCTTCACCATGCCAAAGCTTGTCTTTGAAGTATACAAACTTCACCCTAGACTCATGACACTTGTCTGTCACTCTTGGGAGATGTCTCTCTCCCACCTGAACCGAGCGGAAACTCCTTCTACAGCTCTCCCTCTGAGCCAATTGATTCTCTCTTAGATCAAGCTCACTATGGGTCTGCATGTGATACCATCTTGAGTCTTTATCATTCCTTGTCAAATCATCATGACTAGGACAAAGACCACACCAGAGTCCTTCACCACAGGTACACCCCTGAGTGAAATGTCAACTTGATGCTAATTGACATGTGGAAATCCCCTCAAGCACCTCGAGTCCATATTATTCCTTGTCATGATCAAGGAATGACTATGCCTAGGCCCATTTACCACAAGTACACCTTTGTGATAAATGTTTCCTATCTCCTTTGGTCTGCAGCCCAATCTAGGAGAAGGTTGGCCTGATGCTTACTCGGGACATTCACTACAGGTACACCCCTGTGGGTGAAAGTCTACCCGATGTTTCCACACACTGGAGGAACACTAGCACATCGAATCTTTTGTTCTTTGAAGACTATGCTTGGGCCATTAACCACTGGTCAAATCATCATGACCAATCCTGGGAGAATATATGCTCGATGATGAAACATCAAGACTCGCTTTTAGCTAGGGAGGTTTCTTTCCATGATCTCTTCATCTAGTAGTCCATTGACTACTCTGTAATCAACTAGTAGCACACAGCTACTACCATTCCATCGGTAGCTCGAATCATCTGTCACAGTCTCTGCAATCAAGCAACATACAGTTGCTCCAAGTGATCTGGTAGTCTCCATGACAATCAACTAGTAGCATACAGCTACTACAATGCCATCCAATAGAACATGACTGTGTTGATCCATAGTAGTACACAATTGTTGTCCAGTGGTACACAACCACTGCCAGTGGCACACAGCTACTGTCCAATGACACACAGTCACTGCCAGTGGTACACAACCACTATAGTAGTACACAACTACTGTCCAGAGACACACAGTCTCCACCAGTGGTACACAACCATTGTAGTAGAAAAAGGTTTGTCACACATGACACTCCCATGTGGACTTCTAAAGGCTACTCCCTCTAGAAATACTAGGGTCAACTCCCCATAGTGTGTGACATCAAGGTCAACTCCCTTGACGTGTCCTCATGTGCTCTCCACAAGGGACGTTGAGCTATATGCCCAAACCCACTTATCCCTCTCGAATAAGTATTATCACATATCAACTCAACTCAATCATAGAGGAGTACGATCTGGAGAATGTCTCAGGAAGCTGCAAACATCAACACTCCCTCTCAGCGAGGGAGGCATTCCCTACCATGCCAAGTCTGTCACAGATGTACTCGAACTTCATCTGGGTAAGGGGTTTGGGTAAGAACATCAACAACCTGTTCATCTATAGGAAGGTACTGCACCACTATTGCCTTCCTCTGCACCATGTCACTGATGTAGTTGATATACACAAGACTTGAGCTAGCTCATCCTACAAGGGGTGGCCAATCCCTTGGGGCTAATCATGCTAAGTCATCTTGGACCATACTTGACATATCGAGGTTCCCTCATGAAACCAATGTCTAAGACATATCGAGGTTCCCTCATGGAACCAATGTCTCACAAGACATATCGAGGTTCCTTCATGGAACCAATGTCTCACAAGACATATCGAGGTTTCCTCGTGAAACCAATGTCTTGGTTCCTTCATTCGACCATCTGAGGCACGTCAAGATGAAGTCTACATTCCCCCCTACTAGCCCACACAGGACCCTCTGGGCAGAATGTCTCATGATGTAATCATATCAGCAATCCCTCTTAACGAGGGAAGACATTCGCATCAATAGAGCGATTCACCAACTAGCCAACTGGATGATGGTAAACATATGTCAGATGCCCTGAATATCATCAATTTACTCGTTTGTGTGCTGAAGCATGGTTGCTTCATCTGCACCATGTCTCAAATGAAATCCTACGAGAAGCCTCTGAAGCCTCACTCCTTCCACGACTCGCGTCACTGGCTGCGATATATTCTGCTTCTGCAATGCTGAGTGCTATAGAAGTCTGCTTCCATGAATCTTGACTAATCTCGAGTTGAAGCAGCACCCTCTGGTGCCCCTTCTATCAACTGCACTCTCTGCCTCGTCAGAACTATATATCTTTGCAGCCTCTCTTCATCTCTTGAGACATATCCAACTGTCCCAAATTGATACACTTGCTCTGCTGCAACTCAATCTGCTCAATCACGATCTGGCTCAGGGTGCTTACTGCAAAGCACTAACTGGCTCTCTGCTTGAGAGTAGGTCCTCCACTCTCTCTGCAGCTACTCCCTATGGGATTCTACAACTGCTCCCTCTAGGACTCTGTAACTGCTAAACATTGAGACTGAGAATAGCTTCTCTACTCCATCAGCAATTGCCCTCCTCTGGGGATGCTCTCTGTGGAACTGGATCCTCCACTCTCTCTCTGCAATTGCTTCCTCTACAGCTGCTCTATCTGGAACTGAGAGTGGCTCAATAAATGCTCCCTCTGAAGCTGGAGGTGACTCCTCCTCTGTCTCTTCTCCCTCTGACACGGAAGGTAGCTCTTCCTCCTTCTCTATAAGTAACTCAATCTCTGCTCCCTCTGGATGTAGTACCGCCTCCCTCTCTGGGAGTGCCTCTACATACACTGGAACTGTCGCCATGCCCACTCCATCAACATCTCATGGCTCGACTAATGTACTGGGACTCCTACAACTGCTCTCTCCAAGTCTCATAGTGTATCTTCCTCCATCACAGGGTCCATCACCATAGCTTGCATTCATGGTCACTAGAAATGTCTCTGCTATTTGGCATGGTCTTGTCCTAGGAAGTACATTGCTCATAGAGACTACCTGTCTCTGAGCATCATTTGTGGTGATGTCACTCCATGACATAATGTTGGAAGGTCTTGCCCTCCATGTCTGATTCTTTGCATGAGCTAGATGACTCCCCTTGAGTCTTGACTCCCTCTAAGTCAAACTTCAAAATAGATCACACTACCTACCATGTGATCTCATTGTCCACTAACCAGGTCCCCCTTCTGCAGACTGCACCAGAAAGAGAGAAGATCAAGGGGATTGATCTCCTTTTCTCTTTCATTGCTTGCACACTGGCAATATTGATGACATGCATAACATTATTGAGCACCTGTACCAAGGAAAGTGGCTCAAATACAATAAGACATCTTTCGGGCTCTCGTACCAGGGAAAATGGTCCTTCAATGAAATATCAGGGATAATCACCCTTGTTGCCAGTTGTCTTGCTGCCCAATGCCTACTACAGTCATTCTTGTCATGAGAAACTGGATTCATCGATAGTCCCATGCAACTTTGATTGTCACAGTGAATCAACATAGGCTCAAGCATCTCACCAAATAAATCTGCAAGGAGCTTTTGAAGCCATACTACTTCGCGGACTGCCACAATAGTTGCTATGTACTCCACCTCTGTTGTA
>JASDQU011509797.1:15482-28516 GCA_032191745.1 Picea mariana | reverse complement strand
TAGCCTTGTCCTCAAAATAAATGTCTTGTCATTGCAATGTGATGAATATATGACATTTATGTTCATCACATAGACATATGACATACAAAGAACATAGGAAATTTATGTTCATCACATAGCCTCATCGTTGCAATGTGATGCAAATATCATGTCGTCATAATGTGACAAACAATGTCCTTTTGTCACGATGTGATGAACATAGCCATGTCATCACAATAAATTTCACGTTGTCATAATGTGATGAACACACGACATTTATGTTCATCACATAGCCATATGGCATACAATGATCATTCGTTGAATATAAAACATTTATGTTAATCACATAGTCACTTTTTACTTAAATGTCTTTTCGTCCGAGTGTGATGAACATATCCCCATCGTCATAAATATGTGAAAAACATTGTCCTATCATTGAAATTTTATGAACATATCTTTGTCGTCGCAATGTGATGTAAATATCCAATAGGTATAATGTGACGCAAATATCCTATCCTCGCATTGTGACAAACATAGCCCCACCATATCAATGTGGTAAACATAACCATATTATCGCAATGTGACAAACTTATCCTTTTATGATTAAAAAATGATATATGTTTCACACAATCATTAAACCATATTCTCAAATCATTAAAATAAAGAGAAATGTTATAGTCATTTATAACCATACCAATTATACAATTATATTTTTAGTTATATAACATATAGTTATAAAATAGATTATATATATATATATATATATATATATATATATATATAATTTCTCTTTCTCTAATTATTTAATGTGTTTGCTTTAATATTATTTTGGATTAGGGAATGATTAAAGCTATTTTATAACTTAGATGTCTAAATGTTTTATAGTTGAATTACATAACAATTTTTAAAAACAAATTAAACAAATTTAAATTCATCTTAACTTTTTTTTATTTAAATTTATATTTCAAGAAATTTGATCACTTTGAATACTTATAAATCATCTCAAATCAAAATTTTATAAATATATATAAAACATTGTTTAAAAATGCATTTGATTAAAATAAATTAATTTTGTAATAAACCCTATTTCTCTTTATTTATTTATTTTTATTCTACAAAAGAGATTCAAATATCTCATAATATGTTTTATTGAATAAATAAATTATATAGTAAGCAATGCATTTCTTATTATATTGTTTTTATGATCTGCACAAGAAGGCGATCTACAGGAGAAGGTGACCACGCAATCCATATCTCGGATTCTAACCAAAAACTCTCCTGAGGGGCGCAAATTTGAATAGGGGCACACCATTAGTTTGGGTGACCAAGCAAATGGGGATCGAGACCGAGGTGACTCGAGAGTGGCCAAGAGGTTTTGGCGATATCAAAGTGACCTCCAAGGATTATTGGGAGAAGCCCAGTGCACCCATGGAAGAGGGCGCACTCACTTCATTCCCACAAAGAAGAAACCAACAACGACGCAAACCCCAGTTGGTGCGCCCTCCCTTCTGCCTCAAAAAACTCGTAGGCAATGATTTGCTCCTTGAGAGAGTGGCTAGCTAATGAGATAAGCGTGCTCTCAGAGATGGAAGCATGGCAAACAGAGTCACCAAGAGTCAACCATGAAGGAAGGCGCACTGGTTATTCTTCAGAAAACCCTAAAAATGAAATTGTCGTGAATGTAAAATGCAAACTCAGAAAAGAAAACAACCAAGACACATAGCTTCAGAATAAAAGGTAAGAATCCTTTATTTTAGTTCGAGTTCACCTTATATCCCAAGGGAACCATTTATTTTACATATATTTAATTCATCATCAAAATTTCAAGAAGTGTTGCACCTAGGTGATTGACTTGTGCGCACTGGGTGGGCATTCCCCTAGGTGGCCTCCTTGGCCCAATTCCTCCCTGTTTAGATCTGGAAGCATCCCAGATTCCATGAGAAGATGCAGAAACTTGTTGTGCAATACATCAGTTGTAGTCCACTTTTCCTGAGCTGGAGTTTGGCCTTGGAAGGCTACTAGATATGAAGTGTAAGTTTGGTTTCTTATAGAGCAACTTCGAGTGTCCAATATAGTGTCTTTGTCCAATGGGATTTGGAAATCAGGAATTTTGTCCACTATATGAGTGATGGTGATTGGTTCTTCCAAGAGGGAATGCTCAAACAACTTTAAGTGATTTACATTAATGACATTGTGGATTCCTAGTTGTGATGAAAGATCCAATCTATATGCATTTTCTCCAATCTTGTCGAGTATTGTATATGGACCATATATGAATGGTAGAAGCTTGTGATGGTGGCCATTGAAGCGCTTCTTATCCAAGTGTAACCAGACTTGATCCCCTGGTTGAAAGGCCATGAAGGTTCTTTGTTTCTCATGGCACTGCCTGGCATGATCTTGGGCTCCTTTGATTGCTGATGTGACTGCATTATGGCGTTGTGCAATTTTTTGGAGAAATCGTTGAGCTGACAGTTGTTCCTTCTGTTGATGGAAGGTACCTTGAGGAGCCCAAGTGAGTGGGAGATCAGTTGGAGATGCTGGTTGGAATCCCAAGCAGACTTCAAAAGGTGAAAAGCCTATAAAAGAATGTGTTGCCTTGTTGTAGCTATACTGGAGAATGTGCAAGTAATTGTCCCATTGTTTGTTGCACCCAAAGTGAGTTCGGAGAGCATGCACCAAGACTCTATTGACAAGCTCTGTTTGGCCATCCGTTTGAGGATGGAATGCAGTAGAAAACTTGAGGTGGAACCCCAATAATGCCCATATGGTCTTCCAAAATGTACTGAGGAAGCGAGAATCTCTATGTGATATGATACTTCTTGCGAGGCCAAAATGGGGCCAGACATGGCAGAAGTAGAGTTTTGTTGTTTGCGTTGTTGTAGTAGTCTTTGTGCATGGGATAAAAAGTGCCATTTTACTGAAGCGGCATACCACTACCCAGATTGCATCATGTTTCTTTTGGGTTGTTGGAAGTCCATTGACATTGACTCCCAAGGCCGAGAAGGAACCGACAGTGGTTGATACAGCCCATGCTTCCGGTTGGATGGCTTGGATTGTGAGCATAAGGAATAATCTCTGATAAATTTTTCAACTTGAGGCTGCATAGATGGCAAATGAAAATGGTGTCGCAGATGCTGGGTGGTATTTGTGGTCCCGAAGTGGCCCCCATAGGTTGAAGCATCCACTTCCCTGATGATAAAGAGGCGATATTCTGAGTGTGGAACATATAGCAAATTCAACTTATATAGCCACCCATCCCGAATAGTGTATTCTAGGAAGGGGGTCTGATTGATCACTGTGGGGCTTTGCAAAGCTTCCCAAATCTCTCGAAAGTCAGTGTCAGTAGCATATTGATCTTTCTATGTCTCATAAGTATCACAACATACATCTAGAATGGCAGGAAATGGAGTGGGAGGTCAACTTGGAAAATCATCCATTTTATTAGAAGTGTCTTTCTTGTATCTGATGACTAAGTGAAATTGTTGAATGTAGGAGGCCCATTTAAGGTGCCTTTGTTCCTGAATCTTCAATTGAGATTTGATGAAAATCAAAGGGTGGTGGTCGGTATGCAGAATGGTTTCCTTACCCAACAAATAATGCCTCCATTGTTTGAGTGCTTGTACCAGACTATAAAATTTCTTGTCATAGGTACTATAATTTTTCTTTGCCTCGGACAGGGTTTCAGAGTGGTAAGAAATGGGGTGTCCTCCCTGTTTAAGTATGACACCAATATCATATTGTGAGGCGTCAAACTCAATCTCAAAGGGTTGGGAGAGGTCTGGCAGATGTAAAACAGGGCATGAGCAAAGGGCGTCTTTGAGATGAGAAAAGTGAGTAGATTCTTCTTTGGTCTAGATGAATGTAGAAGAAGTATTTGAGAGTTGATGAAAAGGTCGAGCAAGATTTGAAAAAGAGGGAATGAACTTACGATAGAAATTGATGCCACCCAAAAATATTTTCAACTCCTTAGCTGAAGAAGGTAGAGGCCATTGTTTCAATGCTTGGATTTGGGTTGGATATGGTTGAATACCCTCTGAGCTAACCACAAAGCCGAGATAGGGGACTGAAGTCTAACCAAAATATGAATTCTTCTCTTTGACTTCCAACTTGTGTTCTTAGAGAATTTGGAGAACTTGTCGGACATGTTGCATGTGATTGTCCCATGTCTGAACGAAGATGAGAATGTCATCTAATTAGATGACCACAAATCGACCCAAATGTGCTTTGAAGATGTCATTGATGAGCCTCATGAAAGTGGTTGGGGCGTTGGTGAGACCAAAAGACATGTCTTTCCACTCAAAAAGACCAAATTTGGTCTTGAACGTCGTTTTCCAAACATCATCTAGGTTCATTCGAACTTGATGGTAGCCGACTGTCAAATACAATTTAGTAAACCGCTTAGCTCCTTGGAGGGTGTCAAGTAGTTCCTCAATCTGGGGAAGGGGTTAATGGTTTTTTATTGTGGCTTTGTTTAAGGCTCGGTAATGAGTGACAAGGCGCATTTATGAGGTATCTTGTTTAGGGATGACAAAGGCAATAGAAGCACAGGGATAAGATGAAGGTTGAATGTGGCCAGAGTTGATGAGGTCAGTCAGTTGTCTTTCCATTTCCTCTATTTCTGTTGGGGAAAACTGGTAAGTAGGGCCATTAGGTAAGGCAGATCCAGGGATGAGATGAATGGAATGGTCAATGTGGCGGGAGGGGCGAAGTCCCTCTAGAGGTTTAAATACCTCTGCGAACTCGTGGAGGAGGGGAGTAATAGTTTTAGGAACAGGGTGCGTCGTATTGTTTGGTGTTATTGGGTGCACCAAACAAAGAGAGACACATTGGTTTAAGTGTACATGTGGGATTTGTTCTTTGGTAGAAGGAGGTTTGGGTTTTGTTGTAGTTAAGATATAAGTGTGGCCTTCTTCGGTAATTTTGTACTGGCGGGATTTGGTTAGATAGATAGCATTTCTTTGGGTTTGGTATGGGATACCGAGCAGCAAATCCGCACAATCCAAGGGGGAGACATCACAGAGGACAATATCTTTGAATTGGTCTATGGAGAAAGTGACTAGACAACGCTTGGAAACTAGGAGGCGAGGGTCATCATTCTTGACCCATCCGAGTTGACAGGGTTGCGGATGTGGAGTAGTAACAAGATTAAGGCAGTTTACAAGGGCTTGAGACACCAAATTTTTCTGGCTTCCATTTTCCATAATCAGTAAATCCAAGGCATTTTTGATTTGGCAGTTATGGGTGAAGAGGGGTTGGGTGGATGCGTTCGAATATTCTTGGGTCATTAGAATCAATGAGGGATCTACTTCTGTAGGATTGTCCTTAGGAACTTATTCAGTATCTTCTACTTGGGAAGGTGCAATGAGCTCAGTGAGTAGAGTTTTGTTGGTTTTTAGATTTTGGAGGATTCGACAATCTGATGAATTGTGTGAAGTAGTTTTGTGGAATGAGCACCAGGGTGTCCTTGTAGTTGTATTAGGTGTGGGGTTTTGAGTCCGAGGAGGTGGAAAGCGGGTTGAGGCATGGGAGATGGATGGTTGAGAGGTTGGGGAGTTGGTGTAAGGGAGAGACTGAGGAATACAACCTCTAGGAGTGACTTTCCTTTCTATAGCCAAAGATCTCTGAAATGTTTTATCTAAAGTTTGATTTTCAAACAAATCTACTTCTCGACAGAATTGAATTAATAAACCAGCCACAAATTTTAATATGAGTACCTCTTCCGGATCTGGAGCATGAAGTAAGAGGCACATCTTGCAAAAGAAGTCTATGTAGCCTTGCACTCCTTGTGAAGGGATTTGTTGAAGTTGGTGCCATTTGATCCATAAGGATTGGACATACCCAGGTGGGTAGAAGTGATTTCTCAAATCTTCGGAAAGTTGAGCCCAGGTTTTGATGGGTTGCGAAGTAGAGGATTCTGGAGCATCCCCAATCTCTATCTCAAATGTGGTCTTCTCTTGCTCTATATCCCAGTCCTTCTAATTGCAAGGTCACAATCTGGAGTTTTCTTTCGTCGGTAAGGCCTGGACATGTATTGAAATAGGTGGATAGGCTATGGATCCAAGAATCCACCATTTCACCATTGGTTTTCCCAACAAACTTGGGTAGTTGGATTCGAGTGTCCAATCAGAATGGATCTGGATTGTTTTGTTGTTGCATTCTGAGAAGCTCATTGAGAACGGAGGCAATATATTGGATGGGATTTGATCTGTTGGAATCTGAGTGGACTGCCAAAGGATCTTTGTGTGGAGGAATTGTGAGGCCAACTGAAGAGAAAAGGCACCCCTAGGTTGCAATGTTGAATAGTGGACTCTGTTTTGAGAACAGAGGACTCAAAACCCTAAGGCAACGGAGCTTGAACTGGTCTAGAGGGAGAGATCTATATTATTTTAGATCTGTGGAACTCCTCTTTGTGTAAATGGAGATGTGGAGCTTCTTGCATAAAATGAAAAACCTGGAATGGGCAAACTCTGGATTATTTCATGAAAACCCCAAAAACATTTGGCTCAATCTTCAATATTAGAAGATTTTCCATGGATATTGAGGCTCTGATACTAATTGATCTTCCCAAGAAGGTGATATACTGGAGAAGGTGACCACGCAAGCCATAGCTCGGCTTCTGACCAAAAAATCTCCTCAAGGGCGCACCATTAGTTTGGGTGACCAAGCAAATGGGGATCGAGACCAGGGTGACCCGAGAGTGGCCAAGAGGTTTTGGAAATATCATAATGACCTCTGGGGATTAGTGGGAGAATCTTAGTGCAACCATGGAAGACGTCACACTCACTTCATTCCCACAAAGAAGAAACCAGCAAGGGCACAAACCTCAATTGGTGTGCCCTCCCTTCTGCCTCAAAAAAATCAAAGGAAATGATTTTTTCCCTAGAGAGTGGCTAGCTAATGAGATAAGCTTGCTCTCAGAGGTGGAAGCATGGCAAACAAAGTCCCGAGGAGGCAACCATGAAGGAAGGTGCACTGGTTATTCTTCAAAAAAACCCTAAAAATGAAATTGTCGTGAATGTAAAATGCAAACTCAGAAAAGAAAACAAACAAGACACATAGCTTCAGAAGAAAAGGTAAGAATCATTTATTTTAGTCCCGGTTCACCTTATATGCCAAGGGAACCATTTATTTTACACATATTTAATTCATCATCAAAAGGTGAAGAAGTGTTGCGCCTAGGTGATTGACTTGTGCGCCGCAGGTGGGAATTACCCTAGGTGTTCTCCTTCGCCCATTTTCCATTTTTATAATTAAGATTGTTGAAATTGTAATCTAGTAGTTATATCACATCTTTCAATTTTTACAATTTTTTTTTATGTATAGGAAAATATATCATTATATATTTTATTGAAATAAGTAATTTATATTTTTCTTTTAATAATGTTTTTCAATTTTTTAAGTTAATATTATTGAAATTGTAATATGAAATTGAAAATTTTATTTAAAATTGTAATTTTTCATAGTGAAATTTATGATTTTTCTATTTTACAATATCATGAACTTCTAAAGTAGAAATAACCCTAACCACAATTTTAATAGGATAAGTGTAACCCTAATATTGAAAAGAATAAAGTTCACACAAACATTAATTCTCAAACCATTTAAATAAAGAGTAGTATGATCATTATATTTTTAGTTATATTTTATATAAATATTTTTAAACAATGTAGAGATATACATATACTTAAAATTTCACTCCTAAGTATTGTGACAAGGTGGGGATATTATTATTATTAAGGTTATTTTTAGTTAACATCAAATAAATTAAGGAAAATATATTTAAAAAAAAAATAAGAATAAATATTATAAAAACATTATAATATTTTTTTTATTAGATAGTAATTAGCTATTTTATAACCCCAATGTTTAAATGTTTTATAGTTGAGTTAGATAACAATTTTGAAAACAAATTAAACAAATTTAAATTCATCTTAAATTTAAATTTAATTGTTTAAAATTATGATTTTTTATTTTATTTTAAAGTCTTTTCAACTTTTAAAATAGAAATAAACCTAACTCTACCTCTTAAAGAAGATCCTAACCCTAATTATATAGGAATAATCTTAACCCTAATTCTAATAGAAATAACACCAACACTAATCTTGACTTAATCCTAACCATAATAATCATTATTAATAATATTTTTATAATTTAAATTTAAATGTTTAAAATTATGATTTTTTATTTTATTTTAAAGTCTTTTCAACTTCTAAAATAGAAATAAACCTAAATCTACTTGTGAAAGAAGATCCTAACCCTAATTATATAGGAATAACCTTAACCCTAATTCTAATAGAAATAACTCCAACAGTAATCTTGACTTAATCCTAACCATAATAATCATTATTAATAATATTTTTATTTTGTAAATATAAAAGAGGTAATTCCTATTAATACAAAATTAATACATGTCACTCACATGCCACCTATTCCGCCAAACTAGTGGAAACCGAAACATGTGGTCGCCTATTATGCTTTCAGCCAAAAAAGGGCATCTACCACTTGCCCTGCCCAATTGGAAACTAGAGAAGGTGGCGGATGGGAGCGCTAAAAAAACTGTCTATATAAGCTAAGCATATTAATAAACTCTGAAGATTAAAACTAGGCAATAAATGAGCAGAGTACCGGACTAGGTTGACAAGAAAAAAAACACCATCACTGTGCCAGTAGAGCTCAGAGAACTGTGCATATTTCGACATTAGAGGGGCTGTGAGAACCATGGAACCTATCATCCGGAGTGCCACTATGAAGGATGCCATCGTTAGGCTAGAGCACGAAGGGTTGCATGCAAGTCAGGCACCTCTGCTTGGCAGTTGCATTCGAGAAGGCATCGAACAACATGTCAATGCGGCTGATGAGGGTGTCTCGATGGAGTTGGTCCGCCATATAACCTCCGAAGTCAAAAATAATCTCTAGTTGCTCTAGGATGAAGAGGTTGGGTGGAGTATGGTCGCATTCCTCAATTTTGTTCAACGGTGGAGGTGCCATGATGGGGAACTCCTCCTCAATAGTGCAAGTGGAACCCTCCATAGCAGCCACTGCTCCTGTAACCGCCTCACTAGTGTCGGGGCGAATGTGCATATCTAAGACAGTGTGGACGAATTCCTCCAAGAATTCTTCCTGAACAATGTAAGTGGCACCATCCATGGCCACCTTTGTACCTATAACAGCCCCACTGGTGCTCGGGTGAAAGTAGTCATCTAAGACCGTGTAGAGGAGGGATTTTGGTGGAACCTGGATCGGTTCCTCCGAGAATTCCTCCTCCACGAAGGCCATTGGAGGAATATGAGGCCGCGCAATTCGTTGTGTCTGGGCAATTGATAGAGCTTGCTCCAAATTATGCATGCGTCTCTGCCTGGTAGCATGACTGTACCAAGCAGGACCTCGCTTGGGCTTTCCTCTCTCTCTCTCGGCATGGCGGAGCCTGGGGGGAGAAGAACCAAAACCAAGAGAACCAACTGTGCCAAAACCCAATTCCCGGGAAGAGCGAGGTGACAGAGCGCTGAGGCAAAGTGTTGAAAGCCATGGCTAATTTGGATAGTTAACCGAGTGGTGGGAATGACCGCTATGCTACCACCCATACTCAGCATACCGCTCCTTCCATTAATCATCCAGGCCTCCATTAATATGACGCGGGGGAGCTATCCTCCCTTCCTTTGCAAGATTTTATGGTCGACCTCCATTCAAGACTTGTGGGAGGGACGACGGCTAGCCAGATTTATGGTGGATTTCACGGGATGACTGCGTGGCCTCCCTTGGGCTATGTGGCAACAGCCCATCCAGGGCCATGATTAACAATAATTAACCCTAATAACCATTAACAATAATTAACCATAATATCCTTATGGGATTTTAAGTTTAATTTCACACATCGAATGTAATGCAATGAGAATGCACTGGACACAATCAATTATGTCAAACTTAATTCGCTAAACTTGAATGTTGTATGCCAAAATAAAGTTTGCAATTTTTAGAACGTACTTGAGATCTAGTTATTGGATTTATTAACCCTAACTTCATCCAACTATACTAATACTTTAATACGGATACCATGTTTACATAATCTTTTTCTATCTTAAACGCATTTAACTTTTAGTGAACACATAACTTTTATTGAAATTGAAGCATAAATTTCCTTAAAAGCCATATATAAACTCATATATAAAACAATAGTTTTCCTTAACTGATAGAAGAACTTTCATTTCATTGAACACATAATTTTACTTGAAAGTTCATTAACATATTGAAAGCATAACTTTCATGAAAACCCAGAACTTTCATCGAATGCATAACTTTCATTAAAAACCAAAACTTTCATTGAATGCATAATTTTCATTGAACACATTGAATGCTTAACTTTCATTAAATCCCATATATAATATTTTTCTATCTTTCATTAACCCATAATTTTTATTGAATGCATAACCTTCAATGAATAGATTGAATGCATAACTTTAATTAAAACCCATATATAAATGCATATTGCAATAGTTTTCATTAATATAGTAACTTTCATTGAACAAATTGAACTCATAACTTTCATTAAAACCTATATATAGATACAGATTGAATACAATAATTAAAAGATTAGACACATAAATTTCAATGCATATATAATATTTTTCTATCTTCATATCCATATCTATTAACAAAGATTGAACTCATAACTTTCATTAAAACCCATATATTTTACAATAGTTTTAATTAAGAGATTAAACTTTTTACATTAAATAGAAAGAAAACATTGAACTCATAACTTTCATTAAAACCCATATATAAATCCATATTGAACGCAATAGTTGATTGAACTTTTTTCATTAAAACCCATTTATAAACGTAAGTAGAAAGCAATAATTTTCATTATATCCACATCTATTACCTGTGTGGAATTCATCCGGGTGAAAGAAGGTTAAAAAGTGGTTACAGAAACTCTAAGAGATGGGATCAACAAGGGAAGTTCGTCTTCTGTTATGCATGCTTTGGTCTTCTGGTATGCATGCTTTTGGAGATGGATTACTTCCTAAACGCCATCGTCACCTCACAAACTTAGCACCTCTGCACCAATGCAATGGTATCCAACGGAATATTATTGGTTTACAACATTAAACCTGATTTGTTTTTCATTGTAGACATTATGACATCAGCTAATCCCTCCTCTTTGTGGCTAATCCTCTCCTCGAGTCTCCCTAGCCCTCTCAGTGGCTAATACTTCTCTCCTTGCCTCTCCCTAGCGTTAAAATTTTTGAAACTAAAAATTAAAAAGTAAATGTTAAATGGTGGAGTTACATTTCCTTTCCATGCCAAGAATAAGTGATATGGTATCACTGTAAATGTTAAAAAACAATAATGAAAAAGTAAATGTTAAAATTTAAGTAATTTTTTATGGATTTACTAAATTATGTAAATTGAAAACTCATTATACTAATTTGTTAATTAAATTAATTATATTTAGTAAAAATGAAAAAGTAAATCTGATTAACAGAATTCATTAACAATCTGATTCATTAATTAGGGGATAATACTAAAAATATGCTAGCATATTTAATTTTGGCTATAATCATTGAATTTCGAGATTGTGCCATTAAAGTTGGCGTCCATTGATATCTCAAAGGAACTCATGTTTTAAGCTTTTATAAGTGAATTTGAGTTAGTCTTCGCCTTATATGAGTTGCATCTACTCCCTTTTAGGACAGTAAGTTAAGAGCATTAAGTCTGAAGGGGGCTATGCGTGTCAATAGTCTTGTACACTGTCCTAGAAAAGAAAGGGGCTTATGACCACATTACCACTTTGTAAATCTTGTTTCAATTTTACATGAATCTTGCATTGAAGAGCATATTTATGACCGGACTTCCGAGTACATATTTTCAATACGAGATGCTCGCTATCACATTATTCGTTGTTTGTGAGCATTGTTGCCAGACATTCTATCCTATAATCCATAAATGAGATGTAATATCGCCGAAAGATAAATATCATCGAACCCCATAATATTTATGTTTTCCCGTTTTGTTTGCAGTACTGGTTGTTTCTGTCCATCACAAAACACGGCTGAAGATGAAATTTCTGATTAAAAATTTATTTGTTGATGTAAAGTGGATGCGGAACGATATATTATCCTTAAACACGATTAGACCGTTCGTACGTTCAAAGCATTTGCAAGTGGGGTTACATGCAGTTCATAAATATTTTGAAACAGCTATTTGTAATAATATTTAGCCAGATTTCAATACTGGAGCACCGTTGAAGGTTTTCACAACAAGTTTGAAGTTCCAATTTCCAATTTTTTTGCAAAGTGAATTTGAGAACAGAGAAATAATGGGGTCTCCTGCCACCGGGAGGAAAATTTCCATTTGGTGGGATATGGAAAGTTGCCCCTTCCCACAAAACATAAATTCTCAGAGCATAGCTCGACTCAGCGATGTCTTACTGTATACGTTCAGAATCAATGGCCACGTTCATCAATTCTGCGCCTATGATAATTTTGATAGAGTAGAGGAAAGAGTGAAGCAGACGCTTGGAAATTCAGCCATTAGACTCCGACATGTTCCGCCTGGTAAGCTCACTTCTATATTGTTTCTATCCATATTCCTGAGTTTTCAAAATGAAAGGAGAATCTGGTTATATTGGGGTTTTGTGTTTTGTAGGAAGGAAAGAATCTGTGGAGAAAGCAATGTTGGTGGACATTTTGTGCTGGTCGATGGATGAATCCCCACCAGCCATTCTTATTTTCATAGTTGGCGATATTGATTTGTCCAATACAATACATAGACTCTCTCAAAGGACTTATGGAGTATTTCTGGTCTGTTACTCTGCTCATCAAATGGCGGAAAGCATGTTTGCAGGGGTAATTGAATGGGTGGAATGGAGGGTCCTCTTACAGTCATTACCCTTTGTAGTTTTTGATTCTACGAGAAACGTCCCTTATACCAACCCTACATATTTCGACCCGACGGGTGTCATCCCTTATACTGAAAATAAGTTCTCTTTGACAACTTTTACGAGACGTTGGCCTTCTGGTGTTCTCATTATGGGTGACAATATGCCCTATATCCCC
>JASDQU011509796.1:4092-14745 GCA_032191745.1 Picea mariana | reverse complement strand
TTTCATGCATAAGCAAAAAATCAGTAACTAACTATTCTGGAGATCTAAGGAAAAATAACCTTAATAGTAAAGATTTTAGTATTTTATTAGATCTGTTGTGATGAACAGTTTCAGTGGAATATCCACGATAGTTTACAAATCATATTGGTATCAGAGTAGGTTTTTCTTTTGGGTATATGTGGGAAGTTGCAAGATATAGGAATCGACTTAAAGAGAAGTTGCAAGATACAAGAATTTAACTTAAAGAGAAGTTGTAGAAACCCTAGCCATAGCAGACCAGTGTGTTCATAATAACCCTCAAGATCCAGTAGAAGAGAGATTTGAGCAGTTGGAAGCACAAGTTGTTGACATCGGTTGCAATATGAACCTCCTCATGGCAGCTCTAGCAAGCAAGCTCGAACTATTCGAAGATGATGGAGGCTCTAACTCAAAGATCGGATTGAAGGGGAAATTGAGAGATCGAGAAGACTTAGGAAAGGAGTCGTGGAAAGATTATGAAAAAGAGCAGTTGAGTTCGAGTGCCATTAACCCTTCACAATCCCTATTCAAGATGGAAGCAAAATTCGACATAAATCCATACCAAGGTGAGATCGATGCATTAAAATTGAATCGTTGATTGCAACAACTAAAAGTTTATTTTAGCGTTCACCATATAGATGAAGGGCAGAAAATTTCATTTGCTAGATTGAAGTTAGACGACCATGCTTTAACCTTGTGGGAAAGCCACACAAAAAGACTTAGGCTGGAGGGTTGGAGGGTGATCCACTAGTAACTAGGTGGGAGGAATTCAAAACCCTCATCAAGTCTCAATTCTACCCTATAGGGTATTTAGAGGATCAATGGATCTGGTGGCACTACTTCAGGGAGAGGCAAGGGTAGAGTGTACAAAAGTACACCACTGGGTTTGGAAAGATGGCCATCATGTTGGGTATCTCTCCCAAACACCTAGATGTACTCCTCAAGTATATAGGGTGTTTACACAGTCATCTATGAAAGCATGTAATGCTCTTCAAGCCAAGGACATTCGATGAGGCGTGTGTACAAGCACAATACCTAGAAAACATAGGCCAAAGAAAGGCCAGCCAAGTGGTTTGACGTTGAAAGAGAACCAAGAAGCTTCCAAGGAGGGGAAGAAGAAGTGGAAAGGAGGAAAAGATAAAAAGCCAGCATCCACTACACATCAATGCAAAGATCCCAACAACCATTGCAATCATTGCAACATTGATGACCACACCAAGGAAAAAATGATGGAAGTTGCATCCAGAGATGAACCCGAAGAACCGCAAGAAATATGAAAAGAAAAAGAATATTTTAGCCATAGATTCAAGCAATCAAGTTGAAATTAGCTCAGATGTGGATGAAAAGATTGTTTGCACATGTGTGCAAAAGTAGGTGAATCTAAGTAGCCTTCATCACCAGGAAGAGAAGGAGATAACCAAGCTCTTCCACATCAAGATTCAAGTTAAGAAGACCAAGATAATTGCTATGTTCAACTGTAGTTCACGGGCTAATATCATAGCAATGAATTTCATCAGCATGCTTGGATTGGAGGTTCACGGTCATCATAGACCCTATCCATTGGGTTGGGTAAATAAGGATGCAGAGATAAAGGTAACAAAATAGTGTAAAATTAAATTCGTTGTAAGTGTTGATTTTATTAATGAGGTGGAATTGGGCGTAGTACCCCTTGATGTATGTGGAGTAGTGTTTGGAATCTCTTACATGTATACGAGGGATGCAATATTCATGTGGAGAGCCAACCAATACCGATTGATTAAGGATGGGAAGTCCTACATCATCAACGCACATAAAGGCAAGTCAAAGATCTCACTGATAAGTGTCAACCAAACCAAGATGTTGATTAGTTCTAGTAAGAAATATGTTTTGTTTTTCTTAAGAGAAAGTCAATCTAATGATGAGTCAATGAGAGTGAAGGCATCCCTAGAGGGATGTACTAAAGAGTAAAAAAATCAATTGGAGGAGTTGCCACATGAATACAGAGGAGTGTTCAAGGAGCATAATGGGATACCACCCAAGAGGGATGTGAATCACGAAATATAGTTATTGTCAGACTACCCATTGTCGAATATTGGGTTGTATAGACAACTTGTTCTAGAAGCGAATGGAGTGAAGAAGTAGTTGTTGGAGCAGGGTGTGATTCAACCAAGTACCTCACCTTGTGGGTCACCCATCATAATTGTTCCCAAGAAGGATGGGACTTGGGGAATGTATCTCTATTATAGGGAATTGAACAAGATTACATTGAAGAATTGATACCCTATGCCTATGATTGATGATTTGTTGGACCAATTGCAGCATGCCAGGTACTTCACTAAGCTGAATTTGTAATCAGGATATCACCATGTACAATTCAAAGAAGAAGATACATGGAAGATTGTCTTCAAGGCAAGGCAAGGTTTGTATGAGTGGTTGGTTATGCCATTCGGTTTATGAAATGTACCAACTACATTTATGAGACTAATGAATGATGTTTCACACCCTTATCTAAATTCGTTTGTTATTGTATATTTGGATGATATATTGGTTTATAACGCTACCTGGGAAGAGCATAACTCACATATTATGCAAGTGTTAAAGACTCTGAAAAAGAACCAATTGCTAGCCAATCTCAAGAAATGTGATTTTTCTCAGCGGTCTTTGGTGTATTTGGGGTATGTGATCAGTGGAGGAGAGCTCAAGATAGATCCCGCAAAGATGGAGGCCATCATTAAATGGTCAGTTCTTACAAATGTCACTGAAGTTAGGAGTTATGTTGGGGCAACACAATACTCACAAATTTTCATAGCTTCATTTTCAACGGTAACTGCACCACTCTATGCCCTAACAGTGAGTGGTAAGAGTTTTCAATGGGGGAAGAATCAACATAAGGCCTTTGATGACCTGAAAAGAAAGATTAGTCAAGCACCAGTTCTCGCGCTACCAAACTTGCAGAATCCCTTCAAAGTGGAGACAGATGCAAGTGTGTATGTCATGGGTTCAGTTTTGATGCAAGGAGGATGGTCGGTATGCTATCATTCTAAAGTATTTCATGGGATGGTTCTCAACTACCCTACCTATGATAAGGAGCTCTATGCCTTGGTACAAGTTGTCAAAAAGTGGAAGCACTATCTGATGGGCAAGGAGACCATCATCCACATATATGGCCAACCACTATAGTATTTGCAAGCCCAGAGTAAGCTACAACAAAGCAGGCATTACAAGTGCATGGGGTTTTTACAGCAACTTCATCTAGTCATCAAGTATAAGAAGGGAAGCACAAACAAGTTGGCAGACATGTTTTCACAACCACCCACATCCAAGACTACAACTTTGGGAACTTCAATGCACATGGAGCCTTTTACCCATGATTCATATAAAGAGGCATACATAGAAAATGAGGAATTCAAGGAGGTGTTTCAACAGCTACAAGGTCAAATTCATATAGAAGAAGGTGACCAAAAGGTTGTTTATCATTTCCATAATGGTTTAGTCTTCAAGCTCGACAAGCTTTGTGTCCCTAAAGGTGAACGATTGCAGCTTATCACAGAGGCTCACACCTCAAAGGTTGTGGGACATTTTGGTGTTGGGAAGACAATTGTCAATTTACAAAGGTATGTGTACTGGCCCATAATGCAAGAAGGTGTAGCACAGTATATTAGAGGATGTATACTTTGTTGTCCCAGCTAATCCAGTAATAGGAAGCAAGGTCTATACCACCCCTTACATGTACCCACTCGACCTTTTGAAATCATTTCAATGGATTTTGTGGGAGGTTTACCAAACACGCAAAGGGACATGACTCTTTATTTGTGGTAGTTGACAGGTTCAACCAAATTTGCATTCTCATACCTTGTAAAAAGACCAACAAGGGATATGAAGCAACAAACTTGTTCTTTGAACATTTCTTGGTGCACTTTGGGATACCAAGGAGAATCATCTCAAATTGGGATATTGTATTTCTCAGTGCATTTTGCACTACATTGTGGGAGAAGATAGGCACTAAGTTGAAAAGGTCTACAACATTCCATCTACAAACAGATGGGCCGACAAAACTAGTCAACGGGGCTTTGGTGTAGTTTTTGAGGGGTTACAATCAGAAGCATCTGAATACCTGGGATGAAAGTATGATCTATATAAATCACTCTTATAACAAAGCAGTCCACGCTTCTACTAGTAAGTCACCTTTTGAAAGTTTATTTGGGTATTTTCCACCTTCACCCTTAGATGTTGTATATGGACAGGAATAAGGAGTGAGGGAGGGCCTCACAAGAGATGCATTAAAATCACAAAAAATTGTTGAGGCAAATCCATTTGCAAGTACAAAAGACATTGAAAAAGTCATGGGAAAAGTACAAGGCTAGACATGACCAGCACATGACAGAGAGAACATTTAGAGTGGAGATACAGTATGGTTACAACTGAATAAGTAAAGGCTACAGGGTTCTTGTAAGAAGGTCAAGGCTCTGCAATATGGTCATTTTGAGGTATAATAAAAGGTGGGAAATAATGCCTACATACTTAGTCTACCCCCATACATGCGCATTTACTCAGTAGTGAATGTGGATAATATCAAACTCTATGAGCCTTCCATGTTGGAACGGAAGGAAGAGAAAGTCCTACCTTCCATAGAAGACTTCGCACCAAATGCTCGGGCAGAGTTGTCAGAGGACACAGTTTTTCATGAGCAATCTAGAACTACAAGACAAGGTTAGCTTGACCTTTGGCAGATTGGGTTGAAAAGACAATTTCCAAGCAAAGCAAAGTGGTACTCCACAAAGAAGGAAGAGGAAAATTTTCCTCACCTCATTCAATAAATCTTTTGGGGACCAAATGCCTCCCTAAATGGGGAGGTATAATCTGAATTGGATCATTATATCATTTGTCATACATTTCTATGCTTTCAGAGTAGAAAAAATTGGAGGAATTGGCTTTTAGGGTCATTTTAATGCCAGGTCCCAGTTTGGAAAATTAGGGTCTAAAACCTTCTTGAGCCATTTTGAGGCGTTAAACGGTGTTTTGGGGGGTTGTGGTGTTCAAAACTTGTGCCCACCCCCTTCACAATGTTTTACACTCCAAGACCTTTCCAACTGTGTCGGCCATGCGTCAATTGGAGTTTGTATGCAAAAGTTAGGCCTCCCGCAAGTTGACCTATCGTGTTGACCACCATGGTACGATAGGATACCACGTTAGCCCCCGTTACTCACGCATCTGGGGCTAGACACGTATGTAATTTCAAAACAATTCTAGAGGGTCCAAAACCCTATCACAATTGAGGGTTGGAGAAGTCAAAAACCTACCCTTAGATAGTTATCGGGCTATGTTAAATACCAAGCCACTAAGAGAAGGGGCTCCATTCTTTTGCATTGTATCTTGTTCCATAGCTGAGAAGAACATCTGAGAGTGGTATTCAGTGAGCATAATAGAGGGGAAATTATGTAGCAACCATACAAACCACAAGTCAAAGACAACTCCATGGAGAGTGCCTATTTCTTTGTACTTGTATCATTTCTATGTCAGAGAAAAGAGAGCAAAGAAACTTCACCTTCTAGTTTGGTTTTCTCCCGTATTGGGTTTCTTAGGTCATATCTTGTGTTTATTTGTGGATGGTGTGATTGTATTTTATTGTTCTCCATTTTATATATTTCATGCATAAGCAGAAAACCAGTAACTAACTAATCTACAAATATAAAGGAAAAATAACCTTAATAGTTAAGATTTCGATATTTTATTATATATATTGGGACAACTTGTTCCAGTGGAATATCCATGGAAGTTTACAGATCATAGAGAGGCTTATTTAAGAAAATCAATTAGGTTTGTAATGTTAGAAATCTAGGATTTGTTTGTACAAACTTCAAGTCAAGTTTAGGGTGTCCAATTGGGGCTCAAATGATTTGAAAAGCAATATGGATTTAAGGTATTTATACTATTGTAATTTTCAAATCTATAAAATAGGAATAAATTTTTGATTTTAAATATTTTTTGAGGTGGTTGAAAGGGAAGATCGATGCCTTAACTTTGTTTTGGCCTGTGGGCTCAAGATAGGTTCTTTAAAGGGAAGTTCTATTAAGGATTTAGGCGTTGGTTGAGTTACAAAATGCATGACACAACAACCATAAATTAGATGAGAAAATTTCACAAATTTGAGCAAGGAAAGAGTCTCTCTGAGGGATCCTCTTTCAAGACAATACGAGGGTGGATTTTTTAAAGATTCCAACTAATAAAATAACTCTCAAGAAGTCTAAAACATATAAAAATATTAATTAAAAAAAAAAACCACCTTTACAACAAATAAACAAAGAAGTTAAGGAATGGGAACTATCACATATAACTTATTCCAATGGCAAGACTTCTCTTCTACAACACCTTGAGTCGACATTGGCAATCCAAAACCTGCAATATAAGTCACCAATATGCACCAAGAACATCTACCACACATTCAACAAAATAGCATAACCATTCCACAATAGTTTGAACAACAACAAGAGCAATTTTATTCCAAAATTTTTATGGGCACTTTCAATCCACCTCCAAATGGAGAGAGAAAACCCTTATATAGGGTTGAGCTCAACTCCTTTTACAATAAACAATTAATTGTTTTCCTAGATCCATTAGTTCTCCAATGTGTTGGTGTACATGCATCATTTTCCTTCACATGCATATTTTTCTCTCTCCTAAAGTGCACTTGAGCTTCATCCCTTAATTCTAGGGAATGATCTTAGGCTAATTCCACTTTTCTAGGTATAGGAGTTCTTCTCTCCACCATTGTAGGGTGAGATCCTATTTTCTAGGAGCTAATTCTTAATTTCTAAGAATAAGTGTGCACCTGAGAAGGGGTTAGATCCTACTTTCTAGAAATGAAAGCACATGAGTTGGTTTACTCCACTTAGCTATTAAAAACCAAGTTAGTTCCCTCATGAAAGCACACTTCACTTGGCTAATTAGGGCATGCATACTACTCATGCTTTTCATGTAGTTAAGCCTAGCATAGTTGCATGAGCAATTCAACTCTATTGCATTCAATTGCATTGTATTGTATTCATTCATATATTCTTGGATGGTCATTTTTTTATTTCTATAGGTTAATGAGAATTRCATTGCTCTAATTATTCKTCTTCTCTTCTCTTCTCTTCTCTCAAATTGTTAATTGTATTGCTTCTCAATTAGATTATATATCCTCTTGCAGATTGWTCGACCAAATATTACATGGYATCARAGCTTGATTGAATCTAAGAGAGTAGTATACAAGTTTGTAGATGAAAGACACAAATTAGAGCACACCATACAGGRYACATTAGTCTYAGACGAAAATCCTCACACCATTCAACTATTATGAATGGAAGACATGGGAGGTTATTCCGTTGCGGAGTAAAAGTCTATACAAGACCACAATGAGAGTTGAGACCAAWCCAAAYTCCACTATTGAAAAGGCAATATGGTTTAATYGAATGGATGAMKCTTATGGATTGTTATGTCTCTATTTCTCATGACCTCTTATTCTACATCAAATCTGCAAAAACACCCAATGAAGTCTAGACCAAACTAGGACTCTTTGGGAAGCAAGATGTGTTGTGAGGACATCGATTTGAGGCCAAGAAGCTTCGACACTATCTAGGATTTATTCACCAAGTTTAAATCATTATTGCTTTAGGTAAAACTATGTGGCATAGACAAAAAGAAAGAGCAATTCATTCTCTCAATTATGTCCAAAATGGGTCCCGAATACTGAATCTTTGTTTCTACCTTCCATGCAACAAAATCTACATTCAAAGTTGCTTGGAAGATGCCTTCATTGGATGATTTCATTGACTCTCACCCATTAGAATGATAAACTTATTCAAATGGGTTCCCTCAAAACAATAAAGACGCATGCACTTGCAGCAAATGAGGGAAGCAAGACTAGAAGCAAACTTAAACAACAATTCAAAGGCAAGAAAGAGAAAGGTTAGAAGAAGGAGGGCAATCCAAAATCTACACGAGAGTCCTCCAATTCTAAAACTGGGGCAACAAAGAAGGAGAAGATAATATATGCTTATTGCAAGAAACCCAATCATGAAGAACATGCATGCATGAGGAAGCAAAATGATCAAATGACCCATCTTCTTGAGAGGCATAATATCAATGTACCTAATAATATCAAGATGAATGCTGAAAAATAGTTGAAAGCCACAAGATGATAAAATAAAAGGTAAGGAAACAAGGCATGCACTTGCTATTGTCTCTTTCTCATTATTTACATGGGCTCTTAACTCAAAAGCCTTGAACCATATGGCCTCATCATAGGAAATATTTACTTCTTTGGAGCCATGTACTAGTCCTACCATCTTAATGGGAGCTAATACACAAATTTAGGTATGCAAGAAAGGAACCATTGATTCAAATCATGGGCATTTTCACAATGCATTGCATGTACCTTTCTTATCCATCAACCTTCTTTCCATCTATCAGCTCACCCATTCAAGTATTGGCGATAACGATTGGTGTTAGAGATTTTCTTATTCGCACTTTCTTATGTAGAGCTATGCTTGATTGGGATTTTCCCACATCGTTGGTATCAGAGCATTTCAGTTCCAACCTTGGATTTGGGTTCATTGTTCTTTGTTTGTGTGATTCTAGTCAGAATTGTGAGATAGTGGCTTCTATGGCTACTAGGTATGGCCTCTTCATGCAAATCATTGTGATTTGTGGCCTTTATTATCGATGTGGTCTCTTAATCCTTTTGTTATTGAGCATGTATTGTCTTTTTCCCTCAAGCCCTCAAATCACGTCGTACGCATCCAACTTGGCCTCAAATAGTTACTACACGGTCGTATGCTCAGATCTCAACGTTTGAGCACTCAGATCTCGACCTTCAATGCTTAGATCTTGGTGTATACTCTTAGATCGCATCCAATACACAGAGTGTTATGTTTCATACTCATCTCGCGACCAAATCCCCCATCACGGTTGCACACTCAAAATTCGGCCTTCAAATACTCTATCTACAGCCTTACTCAACATGCAACTTCACTCGGTTTTGTTCACAACCTCCCTCAACTCGCGACCTCATATAGCTCGGCCTCAAACACTAAAATCATGGCTTATATGCTTAGATTTCAACCTCAAACCTTCAATACACAGCCTACATGCCTTAGTTCAGCCTTATTAAACTATTGGCTCGCACCATACATGCCCTAGGTCGACCTCGAACAAAAAAAATGTGACCTATTGATCTAGAGGGCGACCACACATTCAGTCAGACTCTCAGCTACAAGTTTGCAAATGCATTTTTTTTAAGTGGGCACTCGGTTTTGACATATTGTTGCATTTTTTTCTTTGCAAGTTTTTCTCTACATTTAGGGCGACAACCACACGAGCCATGGCAACAATGACACTTGCAAAAAGGATGACAAAATTGGCCAACATCACTGCCATGTTCGTTGTAAAATTTAATGAGATCATCATTCGATCTCCTTCTCGACGATCCAAGTGCGAGGTCCCCATTTATGATGGATCCTGAAATCCAAAACAACTTGAGAATTGGATCCTCAACACGGATTCATGGTTCGATTACAACCAACTCCCTGATGATGAGAAGTTGTCATTTTCCAAATTAAAACTTGAAATACTTGCCAAACTCTTGATTACACATCGAGCAGAAAATCAAGATTCAGTGACTACATTGATGGGACTGATAGAAGCCTCGAGTCTCTCATTATATCCATCAAATTACAAACATGATATGAATGTCAAATGGCTATGCCTATATTAGGGTTTTAATATGCATGTACAAGAGTATATTAACTTGTTCTTAAATTTAATTCAACTAACCTACCTATCCTTCTCGACATTTCTAATTCAACTRACAAACTTGTTCTTAAATTTAAAAGCACCTTCCAGGAACATTTATACCAAGAATTGAAGAACATGGAGATTGCCACCATTGATGCTACATACAATCAAGCACAACTAGCCAAAGGGAAGTTCTTAGATCAATGCGGACTTTGACAATATCCTTCTAGATATACGAGTTCAAAACCTACACCTCATACTTCTATAGGGTCCTCGTCTTTTTCTTCTTCTTCTTCTTCTTATTTTACTAAGTTTTGCCAACATCATAAGAAACCATGATAAGTCCAACTATTTCCAACTGAAGAATAAAACATTAATAGTACAATCTCCCATTGAGGAAGACATTGATGCTTCTATTGAGATCTCAGGGGAAGATAAGATCTACGATGAGTTGAAAGGTCAACTCAATAAAGTCACCTTGTTGCAACAATCCACACACCAAACATCTTGACATAGACTCTTCATCACACATGCTCGTCTCTCCCATGATTTCTCCACTGCTTGTATATACAATGGCTCCCAAGAAAACATGATTTCCAAATCAATAGTTGATAAGTTTCAATTGCCAGTGGACTCTCATCCTCATCCTTATGCACTTGGATGGAAGGATCATGGGTCCTCTTCCAAGATCACACACACATGTATTGTCTTGTTTGCTTTTAGTCCTAAATTTGTGGATAAAGCCACTTGTGATGTCACTAATATGGATTGTTGTGGCATGTTGCTAGGTTGAACTTATCAATATGCTAGTAAGGCTCAGTGTGATGCATTCAATAGCACTTATCTACTGCATAAAGATAACTCCAAATATCTTATTCATAA
>JASDQU011509795.1:0-10338 GCA_032191745.1 Picea mariana | reverse complement strand
ATTCCCTCTGCTATTTGGAAGGATATCTGTATGGACTTTATTACAGGCTTACCCAAATCGGGGAATAAATTAGTCATAATGGTGGTGGTGGATCACCCTTCCAAGTATGCTCATTTTTTCTCTCTTCCCCACCCATTTACTGCATCCACGATGGCTCAAATTTTCATGGACCATATCTTCAAGCTTCATGGCATGCTGCACTCTATTGTTTCCAATCGAGACCCAACTTTCACAAGAAATTTTTGGCAAGAGTTGTTTAAGCTACAAGGCACACAATTGCATCTCAACTTAGTTTATCATCCCCAAATGGATGGTCAAATGGAAGTTGTCAACAAGTGTTTGGAAACATATCTGAGGTGCTTTGTCTCTGAAAAACAACACCAGTGGGCTCAATGGTTACCCCTCGCCGAATGGTGGTACAACACTACATACCATACAACCACTCGCATGACTCCTTTTGAAGCAATATATGGACAGAAGCCACCTTCAGTTCTCTCATACTTACCGGGTACCTTGAAGGTCCAGGCAGTTGACCAAACACTTACAGTCCGAGAGGATATCCTTCATACCCTTAAAGAGAACTTGGTCATGGCACATAATAGAATGAAGCAGCAAGCAGATCAAGGTTGCTCTGAACAACAATTTGCAGAAGGGGATCAGGTGTTTCTAAGACTGCAACCATATAAGAAAACTTCCCTCAAGGCCGAGCATTGCCAAAAGCTAGCACCCAAATTTTATGGCCCTTACATAGTTCTCAAGCATGTGGGACAAGTCGCATATCAGTTAGCTCTACCCAGTCAATCGAAGCTACATCCTGTTTTTCATGTTTCATGCTTGAAGAAGGTGATTGGAACTAGGTGCCAAATTCAAACCAACCTTCCAGAGTTAGCTGAAGAAGGATCCATTTAGCTACAACCAAAAGCAGTTTTGGACTAGCGTGAGCATCACCTGCGTCAGAGAACCATCAAGGAAGTGCTCATACAGTGGAAAGATATGACTCCAGCAGATGCCACTTGGGAACCAACTACCATTTTGCAGCAGCTTCCACATCTCAAGCCTTGAGGACAAGGTTGTTTTTAAGGGGGCGGACATGTTAAGGTCCTAACCTGCACATAGGTAGATCAATGTATTCGGATGTAATAAAGGTCAATATTAATAAGGCCTTTCAATAAAATAGAATAAGGCGGATGTAAGAAGACCTAATAGAAGCTTCTGCTTCTAGAAGGATCTTCCTCTAGATGCTTCTCTTTATAGACATATTTAGTATAAATAAGGGTCGAGGGTATGAGAACCCTAGCTTGAAGATTATTGTAACAGAGCATTGCTCGACTGGAGGTTACCCCCTCGAAGAGGCCTGTGAACATTGCTTTCTGAATCAAAGTGATATTTCTATTGCTATTTTGTATATCATTTCTGTGTATTGTGAAGATTATGTTGGATATTTTACTGTTATTCTACCTTTTCTAGCATTTTATTTCTTTTCTGCATATTTTATATATCTGGTATCTTGCATGCCGAGCTATTAAAGAGGCTTTAACCGGCTTCACATCCAGATAGGTCAGATCTATCCGAATGAACATATTTTTCTTATAACATGTCCCTTTTTCTGGTGACCATACTGGGGACTTGCAAACCAATTTAGGTTTTCTTGTATCCGATACTTGTACTGAGTATTGGACCCAAATTATTTGGGGTCCTTTTCCCACATGTTGACATAAATTTGTGGCAAGGTCTTTCAATGATCCTTTGTATTTTCTTTGGTACTTGTTATTTTCCAGTTCCCTTGCAATTTCATTGCATCTTGGGAGTCATAAATACCATTGAGTTTTCCTTTCTTCTTACCTTGTCAGTGTCCAATTTTACTTGTTCAAATTCATGTGAGAAGTTATAAATATGTCATACTTTACCTTCCACTTCGAGAAGAATGAAAACAAATCTTTGCTTATAGTTGGGTTAATCAACATCGTGTTAGAAAGAGTAGGATTGTTGGTGTGATATATCTCTTGTACTTAAAGTACTTACTTGATCCCCTTGCAAGCTGACAGGGAAAAAATATCCTAAGACTAGGGAAACAATGTCCTCCAAGAACACAAGAATTCAAAGTTCATGAAAGAAGACAAGTAGTGAGACACATACACCTAGGAAACCAAGGAAACACATTACACTTGTTGTGTGAGATGAGTCACCCTCTTCATCTTCTCCTATTCAAATCCCCCTACTAAAGAAAACATTAGTCAATCCAACAACAATTACTAATCCTTAGGTTGTTCCTATCGTCGTTCCAACAACTGTTGTTCCTCCCATAGTTGTTTTGATGGAAATTCCCTGACAACCCGAGACTCCTTTGAGGTTGGCCCGACCTCTTCATGACATACCTGCAAATGCCCCAAATTGGATTCCTAAGTTCAGTGGCACTGGTACATTGAATTTCGAGGAACATATACAAAACTTCTATGATGCATTAGCACTCATGGACATAATAATTCCTAGCGTCATCATTAGAATTTTTGTAAGAACTTTTGAGGGTGAAGAAGCGATATGGTATTGCTTGCTTCCTAATGATAGTATCCTGATTTGGGACACTATGGTCCCCCAATTCAAAAAACCATTTCCAAGGGGCGGATGATGTGGCTTCTCTACTCAGGGATTTCACAACCATCTCCATCGATGAGGGGGAGCAAATACGAAACTTTAATCAATGATTTAACTCAACCTTGAATAGGATCCCAACTACTTCCAAAATATTTGGGAACAATTTGTTCCATTAATACATGATCGCTATGAATCTGAATGTAAAGTATATATTGAAAGATAAATCAATACAAACTTTAGATTCCGCTAAGGCTAGCACCTTGGAAATTGAGAGAAACATGGAGGAATCCAGTGTGATTCCCTCACTATTAGCACAACCCCATTTTAATGGGAGCCATAGGAATGAGGTACCTTGAAACAAGGGCCCTCGGTATGAACCCCCACCTGCCCAAAGTTCGAGGATTGAAGAAAGGGAAAGTTGTAAAACGTTCAAGTTGTTAATGAACATGAACAACCAAATACTTTCCCTTAATCGAAAGGTGAATGACTTGCAGTTTACCACTCCTGTGAGGCCAAGGCCTCCTTTTCCTCGTACTCCCCCTTCTAGGAAACATGCTGCTGAAGTGGATCAGTGCCACTTTTTCCAATAATTCCATGATCTTGAGTATTGTTACTCGTATACATGTTGCTTGGAATTGTCTAAAACCGACATTGCCCCTTTACATCTAGTGAAAAACAAGCTTACTTTCACTTCCCAAAATTACCAAATTAATATGGAAGACGTTATTCCCTGCGATGATTATCCTCTTTCTTTTGGAATATTTGTTGTAGAAACTAGGAGTTAGGCCCCTAAAACCACTTTGGAAAGGGTGGAAGGGACAAAAATAAATCCCAAGGACAATGAAAAAGGAAAACTTCCTGGGAATGGTAGATTACCTTCCCCTCCAAGGAACATGGCTCTGTGGAATCCAAGCAAGGTAAATTTTCCTAATAATCCACCACCCTGCTTTCCAATAGCGGGACCTTACAACATTGTATAATATCTAGTGAAGGTCCCCTCCCACATGACATTATTAGATTCTCTTTGAACACCTTTTCAGTTTGAAAACCTTTCACGTGTTCTACAAGCACCTCCTACTCCATAAATGGAACAGATAGTTCCTCTTTCCAAAGAGTCCTCTTCTCAACCTAAGGAAGCATATGATGTTATTTATTTAGACCCTAGGGTTCCTCCTTTCTATATCTCAGTTTTGATTTCTGATTTTTTTATCCATAATTGAGTCGTTGACACATGAGTGAGACATAATGTCATGCTCCTTCGAGTCATGAGGAGACTGGGTATTGAATCCACATGCCCATGTAAATATCTGCTAGCTTTGGATTCGCGGACTGTATAAACCGTTGGTTACATCAAGGAATTATCCATTACTTTCAACCAAGCCCCAGTTGTGAGTATGCTCATAAACGTGATCGTAGTAGATATACCTGAAGAATATGGCATGCTTTTTGGGAGGGATTGGTCCACCAAAGTAAAAAAGGGTTGTACTTCATAGAAGGAACCCAGTTCACCTTTCCTGATAAAAGTGTTGAAGTTGTCATTAGGAGGGAACCAAAATATCGAGAGTAGGTTGTACCTGCTTCCTACAATACAAAACATGTGTCTTTTCAAGACACGAGGATGGGTATGTACACTGTGTTATCTGAGGAAGATGCACATGTCCCTCCTCCTGATTTGGAATAAATGGTGTGGAGTATGGATTTTGATGGTGCTAAATCCAAGCACAGATCCGGGGTTGGGGTCCTTTTGTGTGATCACAAGGGGAAGGGAATCCCTTTCTATTTTCGATTAGAATTCCCTAAAACTGATAATATGGTTGAATATGAAGCATTAGTTCAAGGCCTCCAAAATACCTTAGACTTAGGAATTCACCATTTGTTGGTGGGTGGGGATTCTGAATTGATTGTGAATCAAATTAGAGATAAATATGAAGTTCATAACCCATGCCTCAAACAATACCACCGAAGGTATACGAAAATTATTGAGAAGTTATTATCTTTCAACATTCAATCCATACCTAGGGCTGCAAACCATGTAGCTGATACTTTGGCCTTGGATGGTTCTTTCTTCACTTCATATTTCATAAGGTCTATCGAAGATATAAAAGTCCAAATTTTACATAGACCTGTGTTACCTGATAACATTGACTCTTGGCAATTTTTTGATACTAACAAATAGATATGTCAGTTCCTTCAAAACATGGAGGAATTTGAAGATTTACATATCAACCATGAGTTGGAAGAGGAAACCGGGGACATAATCCAATTGAAGACAAATAAGATCCCCGCTAGTTTGTTCGTACTTGAATCCATGTTTGATTTCAATGATGCCACTACTTATGCACCTAGTATTGATAGTGAATCTATTAGGAGGGTGCAATAAGCCATCCCTATAAACCTGGGAACTGAGAAAGATTCAAAACTGGTTTATATAGGGTCACAATGTTCTCCTTCTGAGATCGCTCAATTCACAGAACTCTTGATAGAGTTCAAGGATGTTTTTTCTTGGTCCTATGAATATCTCAAGGTTTTCGATATGCAGGAGATAGTCCATGCCATACCCATAATCCCTGATTCAAAACATTACAGGAAGAGAAAAATAAATAACAACCCTACTTTGGACCAAACAATTAAACATGAATTAGACAAGATGAAATCATACAAGGTCATATACCATGTCCATTACTCACAACGGGTATCTAATTTGGTTCTTGTTAGGAAGAAGACTGGTGATATTTATTTGTGTGTCAAGTCTCGACATTTGAATAGGGTGTCCCTAAAAGACAAATACCCCATCCCACCAATGGAATAGATCCTCCAACAAGTCTCTGGGGCTTAGATGATGTCCCTTTTAGATGGTTTCTTAGGTTACAATCATATAGCCCTCAATCCTTCTGACAATCACAAAACCACCTTCACTACCCGTTGGGGCACATATGCATATAACAAGATGCCTTCTGGCTTGATTAATGTTGGGAACACCTTTCAACATGCCATGACCATTTCCTTCAAAGGCTTATTGGGTAAGATGATTGGTGTCTACTTCAACGATCTCACAGTATTTTCCAAAGAACATAGTAGTCATTTTGATCACCTCAGGTAGGTTCTTCTTAGATTCCATAAGTTTGGCATATTGTTAAATCGTAAGAAGACCATTTTCGGTGTTATGGAGGGAAATCTTTTGGGTCACATCGTCTCTCAATAAGGTGTCAAAGTTGATCCCAAGAGAGTGGTAGCAATAAAAAAGATACCCTTACCTACTAATAAAAAAGAAATGCAATCTTTCTTTGGAAAGATAAACTTCCGGAGATGCTTCATTCCTGATTTTTCTCAACTAGTCAAACCTCTAAATAAGCTTATGAAGAAGGACATTTGGTTCAAATGGGACCCCCCTACCCATCAGGATTTTGAATCCATTAAGCAAACCATTTATTATGCCCCTCTTTTAATCAGTCCTAATCCCTCTAAATACTTCGTCATGTACACTAATTCATTAGAGGAGACAATTTATGCAATCTTATTGCAAAAGGATCATGAGGAAAATCTTAGGCCAATCGCCTTTGTGAGCCAAAATTTGACGACATAACAACTGAACTATTCTACACTAGAGAAACATGATTATTCTTTGTATAAATCCTTGGAGAAATTTTGACATTACATCCAAGGCAATAATGTTCAGGTTTTTGTGCCTACATCTCTCTTAATCACCATCTTGAATCAAACCGAATTGCATAGTAAATGGTCCAAATGGATCATGCACATGCAATAATATGACTTGGACATTAAACCGATGAAAAACCATAAGTGGGATAGGGCTGGCTCAATTTCTAACCCAATCACACCCCTTGGTCATAGTTGAACCACCTCAAGTAGATGACTTGATTGCTTTCGAAGAATTGGTTAATGAAACTGAGTTAGCCTCACAACCATGGTATGGGTCTATCGTATATTTCTGGTCAATGGTGTTTTCCCACTGGACAGGGATACTAAATCCAAACGAACACTTCATTCACAAGTTATCCGATATGTTGTACAAGACCAAATCCTTTACTGAAGAAACCTTGATGGGGTTTTGTCATGATTCTTAACTCCTAACCAAGCCCAAATGGCACTTGAATAATGCCATTCTGGGGTTTGTGGAGGTCACTTTTCAGCCAAAACCACTGTAACAAAATTTTTACATGCAGGTTACTTTTTTCCTTCACTCCACCAAGATGCCCATTTACCGGTTCAAAAATGTGAAGCTTGCCAATGCTTCACTGGGAACAAAAATTTATCTTCCTTACCTCTTAGGCCTATTGAAGTCCAAGTCCCTTTCACAAGATGGGCCATGAAATTTATTAGACCAATTTCACTACCTTCCAACGCTGGTCACGTATTCATCTTAACAACTACATACTACATTACAAAGTGGGCTGAAGCAATTTATCTTAGGAACACTACAAGTCAATAGGTGGTAGAATTCATTGAATGTAACATTTTATCCCATTTTGGAACACCTTCTGAGATACTAACTGATAATGGATCAATTTTCATGTCTGATTTCATGCTCCACCTTGGTGTTACATATGGCATCCAACTTTTTCGATCTTCCACCTATTACCCCCAAGGTAATGGATTGTCCAAATCCACAAATAAAAATCTGATTAAGATCCTTAAGAGAATAGCCAAATATAACAAGTGTGATTGGCACACAAATTTAAACTTTTCCTTATGGGCCGATTGTATAACCTCTAAGACAACAATGGGTCAAATTCCTTACACTTTGGTGTATGGAGCCCCTACTGTATTTCATGTCCACTTATAGATTCCATCCTTGAGGTTGGCTATTGCTGAGGCAAAATATGATTTCCAAACTTTACAACATCGTTTAGACACACTCATTGAACTAAAAGAGGTAAGAAAGGATGCATTCCAACACCTCCAAAAGAAGCAAGACATTGTTAAACGTTCCTTCGATAAAAGAGCCACAATGGTAAATTACAAAGTAGGAGATGCTGTCCAACTGTGGGACAAAGCACATGAGGCCCCATCCAAACATCACCAGTTTGATTCTTTATGGTTGGGTCCTTACATAATCTATGAGGTTTTAGGGACAAATGCGTTCAGATTAAAAACCTTGGATGGTGAACCACTTCAATTCCTTGTGAATGGTTGTTGGGATCTAAAGATGTCCTAAAAACAAACTTAGTTTAACATTAATTTATCAACCAAGGATTCATATTTTCTTTCAAGAATATCAACAAAGTCTATGTAGACAACTGTGGAGGTTAAAATCGTGTATATAGAGAAAATCTGAGTAAATCTGAGTTTATCAATAATCAAGTTCCTCACACATTCATTAAAAATCTGAAACTAAGATCTTACTCAATAGAATTATAATCTAATCAATAACATGCTATGAATTAAAGGCATTAACCAATTTGTTGAATTCATCTAGCTAAGAAAGAATGTTTTAATTTATAAAAATACTTAATAAACCAATATATCAATGATTTTCTAACCTGTTGGAAAAGAACAACTTAAGTACTGTAAAATTGAGAAGGAACAACATATGCAGATTTAAGCGAAAGGAACAACAACTATAAATTTAATGAAAGGAACAACGCATATGAAAATGAGAGGAACTTTCAAGCAATAAACTTCAGCAATAGGAAATGGAACATCAATTGATAACCTAATGAAACATCTATCCTCTGTAAAATAGCATAACCAATTTCTAAAAACATCAACACACTCACACATTTATCTTAATTGTTGCAAAGAGATTTAAATCACAGAATTGAAATCAATTTGATACAATTACAGATCGAGAGAGTAACTCCTTCCGACTGGGCCCACAGTCTTCAAAAGGTACTGCTGCTAGAAACTCAATATGCAAAGATGGTAAAAACGCTCAAGGCTTCTATTAATTCCATAGCTCGCACAACATTTATAATGGACTGCTTGTACAGAGAAATTCAAAGATCTGATTGCTTGGATAAATTTCTTGGATGTTTCTCTATGGTTCATCGCCCTCTATATATTACAATGGTATGGGTAAATTAAGCTATCCTGAGGATCGAGAGATCCTCAGGATTTCTTTTACTATTTATAAAGATTACAAAATAGAGAGTCAATCTTCCTCAAAACTGCTTTGTGTCTGAGTTCTTCGACCTCCAATAATCTACACATCTTCCTCAAAACTTCTTTGCGCTTGAGTTCTTCGACCTCCAATAATCTACGCATCTTCATAATCTTCTTAACTATCTTGATTTTTAACAATAATTGTCCATTCCTACAATAAAATCAAACATTTCAAACCAAAATTCAGAAATTATCTAATATCACTTAATAACATTTCTAGAAGACTTTTTTAATCAATTTCTCTCCTAATAATTAAAAAATTCAATCAATATTATATCATAAACCATGGTGATAAGGAGGATATTTGTACCTTTTTCTCAACTCAACATATCCTCCATCTTACCTTCTTGCATGTCCTCATGGAAGCAAAGAGTTTACATGTAAATCAATGATGTTGAAGGGAGGAGAGGTATTTTCTCCAGGTCTCCTGAACCCATTCTTACTTCTAAGCTCTTCAAAGGACGCTTCTTCCTCCTTCTTACAAATTTCATAATTATTCTGATAACCCTCTAGAGGATACCAAATAATAGGAGGACTATATTTGCACCCAATCCAGGCAGGCCCTTCATCCAGGATCATTCTGGCATACCTCTCCAACCTGAAGGTAGCTGCATGAAAATTTCTGAAACCAAAGGGTTCCCTATTCTTGACTGCAGTTGAGGAGACATCCCATCTTAGTTTGGAAGCATAAATAAATTTTTCTTTAAGGCCCCTAAAACATGGTAGACCTGAACGTACAACCTGTTGGTGGATAGGAGCCAAAGATTCTACAACCTTATCCCTTCTCATGAATGTTTTGTGTTGCATAATGGTTGAAAGCGATTTAGGAGGTTCCCCTCTGATCCATAGGTCTATCCCAGTCTCCTTTTTGATGAAAACCTTGTGTGCTTTAGCCCACCTGGTTTGGTTCTTCGTAAAAGACAAGAATTCTTGAAACTGTATGTCCCCAATGAAAGGATTAGGGTTCTCTTTTCTATTTTCTCCCAGGATGAAGTTGTGAAGGTATAGCTCACACAGAAAATATTGTACTCCTTTCTCTTGTTCTCTAAAACATGAAACAAACTCAAAAACATTGGTGAACTTGAAAGGTTTGCCCTCTCTAATAGCTTTTATCCTTAGCAACAAATAACGTACTAATAAAAATAAGGTGTAATTAGTAGCAGGATCCCCATAAGCTACTATATTAGAATAAACAAAGAAAATTTCTTTGATTTTCTCCAAAGCTCCATCTAACTAGCCCTGTACTTTTTTCACCTTTCCTTGAGCTCTGCTAAGCTCAACAAAAGTCTCGTTCTCTATTGTTGACATGGCTTGAAGTTGTTTGAAAAATTTCTGATGTTCTTCCATTATCACCATTTCACTCCTACATTGAGCTAGGGTCTGTTGGGTTTGCACCATCTCTACCTCCAACCTTTTAATAATGGAACCCTGTTCAAGAGACTAAAATGTTTGTTGATACTGAGAGGTGGGGTGAATCAATATCAAGTACGATTTACAAACCTTTTCAACTTATACTTAAGCCATTCAATTATATCCAATTAGAAATGAACAATAGTATAAGAGTTACACCAATACACCATAATATACCATGCACAATATATGAGAAATAATCAATAGTTATTG
>JASDQU011509794.1:4231-19366 GCA_032191745.1 Picea mariana | reverse complement strand
AGTATATATTGACTTGTAATGAAAGCACTTCCATTACTGAAGTTTCAACAAAATTACATATTTGTCATATGGTCAGTATCCTTCTTTTTCTTTAACCACATATAAAACAAAATTGTCTCAGAGCTTATACACAAAATTGTAAACATGGATCACTGATATGTAGACTGTTATTATGTGCATATACAAGTTTCACCAAGAAGTTTTATACTTTGGATGTCTCATAAGCAGGTGCTCTTCTATAGAAGTCCATCATGAAAAGACATGTGAAAAAATTTGGACCATTTCTAGATTTGTGTGTGTCATCCTTATGCAGGGGCCATGCTAATCTTCTCTGTATTGTTCCAATTTTAAGAGACAATATGTGCATGCGTGTGCGTTGTTTATATCAATAATTGATATTAATTTGAATACCATATAATCAATAAATAGTAATGATAATATATTTTTGATATACTATTAAACAATATTCACTTTGAAACTATTTGATATTTAAGTATAATTAAATGTTTTATAATTTAACAAAATAATATAACATTTCCTTTATAATATTTTGTTGGGATCAAGTTCACTTTCAGTTGGCAAACATCTTCCAGAGACATTTGCATTGGTAGGTAGTTGGCAAACATCTTCCAGAGACATTTGCATTGGCAGGTAGTTTTGTTTGGTGAGTCCAGGTTAGTGTGATCATGGATTCCTTGGATAGTGTTTGGCATTGTTTGAGAGTTTCTTCTTTGTATACTCTTTGGAAACTTCATTGCAATTTTTTTTTTGATAATGAGGCTAGTTTTGAGACAAAATTTTTATCAATTATGGTGACATGACATTCGTATGCAACTCCTAGCAAAAGGAACATTGTTGATCATAGATGCCAAGTTATTATATTGATCACTTATTCTAATTACATAGTTGTTTTAGTCACCTTATGGAAAAATATATGATATACATTATATATACACTTTTATTTTTTTTCCTTTGTTTCTAGTAGTTAGTAGTTGATGCAAGTATTTTTTTTTTATATATATAAGAAGTATCTCTTAAAAAATTATATAATATTCAATGGAACTTATGTATTCAATGGTATTTAATTCAAATAATGTTTTATATACCAAATACATTTTTTTTTGTGAATTATCCATTCCAAAGTTTTCTATTACTGTAAAAAGAGGAAATTATACAATATAACTTTGACTGGTTGACTACTTGGGAAACTTGATCACTCACAACATAGAAATTTAAGTTTACCATGACAGACCATATGTTCAAAAAGAAGAACCAAAGATCCTTTACAATTCACATTGTTTTTCATACTCTGCATGCTAGCTCTAAGACTATGTCTATAGCTAAATGAAGGTCGGGCGACTGCCTCACACTCTTTTATACTATATAAACAAAAATAAACTAGTAGAATCATGGAGGTTAATGATACAGACTAAGAGGAGCCTCAATGATGCTTGAACAACCATGACTCAGACCAACACCATCTACATTCACACTCAAGAGATGATCCATCTTCCTGCTTAAACTTAGAATCTCCATTTGCATCTCATTCAGATTCAAGAAAATGTCTTCATGTGCCTCGTTTCGCTCCAAAAACACTTTCCCCGTCATGGTTTTTAGAAGCCAATATAATTCCACTATTTTTGTGTATAGGGTGGCGCAGGTGCGATATGAGCCAGGGTTAGGTATCCATTATCCAATTTCAATGTCTACATCATCATGGTCTATGAAATGGTGGAGGAATTAGACATCATCCTCAGGAATTTCAAGCTCCTCTAGAATATGTGACGGGGTATGGGCCTCATCGGCCTCACTAGGAGCAACAATGGACATGGTAAAACATTCAACAACTCCTCCTCGATGACCGCGACCACACTGTCATTTCCCTCCATGTGGCATAGTGAAATAAAGGGCAACGAAGATGATGGGAGGAACATGATTAGGATGATGGCTACAATAGTGAATAAGGCACAGAGAAGGGACAAAATGGAAGAGAAACCATGCATAATGTCAAACTTTGTTGGTTGGAAATTTCAAATATGCAATCCATATAAGCACACTATGGGAAGTAATGGTGTTAAACGACACCATTACTTCCATTAAATTCTTCGAAATCATAATAGCAGGAGGAGGAGTGAAGGACACAGAGTGATAATTCACATGCAAAGGATTAAAGAGGGTGAGAGGATTGTATTACTCATACTGATGGGAGGTTGTCGAGGTGGAAGCCTCGTCATTGTGGGAGTGTAACAAGCCACCAGTTGTGTGGGGGTAGTGTGGCAGTGCATTATTCCTTCCATACTTCCCTAATACCCAATCCGGGCGATCTACCAAATACATTAAAATCTCTTCTAATTTAATTTTATAGGAAGTGAATTAAAATATATAGAGTATTCATCTCTAATCTATAATTAACATTTTTTAATTATAAGATATTCAAATAATATTAAGTTGACATACACTCAACGATACAAACAATGGTTACTTAGCAACATTTGTGGTAGCAACACCAAATGGTTTTATTGTCTTTGGGACAAATAGTTAATGCATTTATGTAAATTCCCATATTTCTTGAATGAATAAAAATTAGACTTTCTAAACAAGGTTAAAACCTTCATCACTTACATTAAGTAAGTAAGGAAAAAGAATGAGCAAAGGAAAGAAATAGAAGAATTAAAAGTTAAAAGCAAAAATATGGAAGGAATTATTCATAATGTCACAAGAGTAAAACGAAAAATCCCTATTCTTAACAATTATTGGTCTCAAGAAAGAAGAAAAATAAGATATTGTAGAGAAGACCAATGAGTTTTACAAGCACATTATGCATATTCAAAAACCAAACATAGTAAATGTGTTTCAAGTTAAGACCAAAAATATGGAAGGAATTATTCATAATGTCACAAGAGGAAAATGAAAAATCTCTATAATTGCCAATTATTAGTCATGATAGGATATTGTAGAAAATATTAATGAGTTTCAGAGGCACCATTTCAACAACCAAACATAGTAAATGTGTTTCAAGTTGGGAGGAAAGGAGAAACATAATGCGATGTGATTATGAAGTTTTGAGCTATGACTTCACAATATAAGTATTAAATCATAGCCATCATCGTAAAGGGATTTTTTTTTGGAACAATGAAGATTTAACAAGGACCAATTTATTAAACGAATTGAGGAATGGGTGAAGGTCAAGGTAGAAAGAGAAGTTGGTAAAATCATATATAACAAAATTGGGATAATCAATAAAAGGAAAATTGATAGCCAAGTCAAGAGATAATGGGAAGCGTAAGGAATAATGACCCCAAGGATTATTCCTGAACCAAGGATTTGTACTTGGAACAATAGTGGTTTATCTCTATACAAGGTGGATACTAAATATAATATCTTTTGAATACTATTTATCCGTTAGTCATCTTGAAACTTGGTAGTGTGAAGGTCCGTTAGTAATCTTGAAACTTGGGAGTGTGAAGGTATGGAAATTCTTAAGGTCCCATAATTTTTTAAACACTCTTTATGGAATCCCAATCCCAATGATAATATTAGAGGAAGGCCAAGTGTTCATGTATATGTTATGAAAATAAGATATTTGTAATCTGAGTCGATAATAACAAATAGTTTATATGGATTAAAGTGAAGAGAGGTTAAGAAAATATTTTCATTTTTACTTTTTCTTCTTCAATGTTCAATATTTAAAATATTTAAACGGTTGGTTCTATCTTAGGATGAGCCTTATATGTACTCAATATAGGGTATTTCCAATTTTTTTACAAGTAGGATGTACAATTTCATTTAGATATTTTAATGTTAGGACATGTTGTATTCAAGTAGATATGATAAAGGGTAGAGATCCCATGTGGTAAATGGAAGAAATTGATATGAAAGAATTAAGAGGGAAGCATTAGTATAAGATTTCAGAAGATACATGAGGCATTACAATCATGGGTAAACATTTACTATCTTTATGTAGTTTCTGTAACTTTTTGATTTGTAATGGTTATCTCACATATTATTTGGTGAGGAGTATACACAAGCCAAATAAATTAGGGAATAAGTGCGGTGGACTATTCGACAACATAAGAGAGAACAATTTACTAAATGGGTAATTTTGGGATTGGGATTAAACTTCTAGAATGCCTTCATATGCCCATTTTTGTTTGTCTTAGAAGAGTAAAAGATAATGGTTAAAAAATACTATATGGAGATTAAACTATAAAGATATAAATGCCTTTTTTTCGGTAAACTATCCATAATATTTATATTACCATTGTAAGAGTATACAAAAACTCGTTGTTGGCCTGCCACTAGGGAAACGAGACCGCCACTAGGGAAACGAGACCAACATCAATGCATCAATCTGTCTCAGATAATATGGAAATAATGTCTTTTGAACTTAAAAGTATGGTAGAGTATACAAAAACTCGTTGTTGGCTTGCCACTAGGGAAACCAGACCAATATCAATGCATCAAACTGTCTCAAATAATATGGAAATAATGTCTTTTGAACTTAAAAGTATGGATATAAATGAAAGTAATATTATTCTTTGTATCTAAAACAAAATATTTGTACTGATTTTTTCTATGTTGATAAAGATGAGGTGGGATTAAAATCCCAAGACCTCCTAAGTTAAACAATAGAATAAGGAACTTAAAAAGAATTATAATTGAGTAGAGGGTTGGCCCTCATATGGAGGTACTTGTGCATTAGGTAGAGTGACATGTGAGAGGTCAAATCCCACTATATTCTTAGACATCAGGTTCATTTTGTAGTCATGGAGCCAAATTTGAGCTTGGATTTTGTCGATCCAGAGAAGTATTTCATTTTTTTCATCTTTACAGTCCACCAAAACACGTCCCAAAAGGAGATTCATGTGCCAATAAACTTCTGTTGTCTTCAAGTATTGAGAAACCCAACATCTAGTGTTCCCTATGTTCGATATCCATGAGTTGATTGACTCAAGGATGTTGTCATCATAAACAAAGCATCATATAACTCGAACATTGACCTCTGTGAGGTCTATCTTATATTGGATGTGGGGAGGAGTATTCGTGATATAAGAGTCAACCTATTCTTCTGTTGTAGCTGCAAGACAAGTGCTCGATTATCGTGGAAGGTTTCAGGAGGATCCTCCTCGATCACAATGGGGGATTCAACCATAGGCCATTAGAGTTTGGGTAAGAAGGACAAGGGGCAGGTAGAAGGGTAGAAGGAGAGCCAAAGAAGAGGGAATAAAGAAGAGGCCAGGGAAGAACAGAAGGAAGGTAAGGTGGCAGAGCCAAATGAGTTGGAGAGCATGGATAAAAGTGATGAGCACTAAAATAGAGAAATAATTCGAGGTATCACCATTATGATTGTAGGGGATACAAGTAATTGTAATTAATGTATATAGAGAATCTATAATAAAGAGCTAGACGGGATTAACATACCAGGTGAAGGAGAGGTACTGTCGGTGTATCATGAATAGAGCATAAGCAGGATGACCACAAGGAATTGTGAGCCAAAAATCACACAGCGTTGAAGTGGACTTAATCTCCATTAAGTGAGGTGACGGGTGTATGAATAGGGTGGAAGGAACCCACAAGTGGAGGGTACACGTGGCATCTCCATGGGCGGTATTTTCCCATCACCCAATTTAGGGGAATATAGATTTTTTTTGAATGGGGACAAATCAATAATTTCACATGGTGTATCTATTTCAAAGAAATGAGAAATATTGTAACAAATGGGTGAAATTAAATACTTTCAAAATTGTAAGATAAAAACCTAGTTAGAGACCTTCTAATGACCTTTATGATGAAGAATGCCTATCCACATGAAAAAAATATAAATTGCTAGCCTAGATGAGAAGATCCAATGTATACAAAAAACTTTTGTGCGGGAAATAATAGTCTTTCATACAAAATAACAAGATCTAGCTGACACTTTCACACACCATCCAAAAAAACGTTATGAAAAAAATAACATTCAAAACCCTCTTAGCTAGGTAAGATGCATGAGGAAGAAAGAAATTCATATATATGTTCATTCTATGATAAACACATTAAAGGAAATGATTCCAACATGGATTTTTCGAGTGAAAAAACAAATATGGTTTCAAAAGAAGATATAGAGGCATTGGTTAAGAATATTTCCAATGGAAAGGCACACTATACTCATTGTTTAGCAATTGAAATGATAAAATGGCGAGGTACACCTTTTCTTATGCTTCTCAAGGATATACTTGATCATGCCATATGGCATGCATTTACCTTAGACTAGCATGTTATAAAAGTGATACCCATTCACGAATGGTATTCATATGAATAATGTGAGAAATTATAGAATCAACATGGTTAGTATACTCTTTGGCACCATTCTCTATTGGGAAATAAATAAATGGATAGAATAAAATATTGTCACACTCTCCTTCTCAAATTGTTTTTTAGCTTAAGCATTCAACCATTGACCGTGTGGTAACACTTAAGATTTGTTTTCAAGAAAGTGCGTTGGAGTAGGCATGTTTGGAGAACAATGTAGCAAGCGAGGAAGAAAAACACGCCACATTTTGAGGAAAAGCGGTGCACACGACAAGATTTGCGGAAATCTGGCACAAATGTGGACAAACCTATCCTAGTTAGGGTTAGGGTTTTAGGATGAATTGTAAGGGTTTCTAAACCATTTTTTTAATATAAATAAGGGGTATGAGGGAGATTAGAAAAAAGAGGAGAACCTATTTTGGAGTCTTTGTGAGTTCGAGTATGTTTTGAGAGCTGTAGAGATCAGATGAGGTCGAAGTAGTTGAGGGTCAAGTCGCAAGCTATGGAGCTTTGTGTGATCCCGGTACACCTCGCTACTCTAACCATGATGTAATGAACGCAACACCCTTTTGATGAATAAGAATAAAGAAGCTGAAGATCTTTGTGGATGTATACCTAGGGGGGTGAACCATAGTAAAACCATGTGTGCAATTTGTGTTAATGTGTTATTGGTTCTACAGTTATCATTGAAGTATCAGATAGATGAATGGATGATTTTTTTACAGTGTGCATTAGATTAAATATGAAAATGAATGAATGAATGAATGAATGGATCTGATGAATAGTATAATAGAATGCATGGTGAAGTAGAAATAAGAAGTAAGAAGAACATCCCCCAATCCCTTCCATGACTGTAGACATTTGCATCCTGCAGTCCCCCATAAACCATCTTGGGTGAGACTGCATTCTGCACTTTGTGCGTAGTGTAGCCTTTTGGTTTACCAGAAGGGCCAATGGTGATAAGGGTTTTGTTGGAGAACTAAGGTAGAACCTAGGTCAGTCCATAAGTCCAACAAATGGTTCTGTTTCTGGCTAGAACTCATAAGGAGAGTTAGGAAGGGGTTTGGTAAAGAATATGCAATGGTAGAAAAGGATGTTCAGGCCATGGAATCATATGAAGCAAGAGATTGAAAGATGGTTAGAGACAAAGTAGTTGGAGTTCACGTAGAAAGACAATAAGGGTTCCATGTATACACCGCTCTAGTAATTACAAAGGTATGTGTTTATCGATTTGCATTAAGCATATTTTTGTTTCTTTCCACAGTTATTACATGAGTGGTTGTTAAGGTTGAAGGATACCCATCCGAATAACCGAATTAGGCCAGTAGTGTGGGCTACTAAAAATATTGTGTAGTTGGAAAGAGTTAATAATAAATTCACACGCGCAATAGATTTTTGGTTAGATAGCATTACTGCGGGGTTTATCATTGAGTTTGCAGTAGATATAACAAAGTCCTACACTACTGTAGAGTGGGATTTATTTATGGGACCAATAGGGAGGTACATCAAGTCACTCTACATGTTGATCAAGATATTACTACATGATAAAGGAGTGATGACCATGGAATCAGACAGATAGATCACTCTGCGCGCATGGGGGGGTTGGGGGAAGAACTAAGGAAGATCTGAGAAATGGAGAAGGATATGGAGAGTATCCAGAATAAGGAAGAAATGGACCCTGTCATTATGGATGATGAACAAACCAGGGAAATCATAAGAAGTGCAGGTGTGACACACAACGAACGACCCTACCAGTATAGGATGAATAATAAGAAGAGGGATATAATGGAGAGAGAGGGCTTGGATAGTGATGAGGAAGAAGTAGAGGATATTCGCACCACGGGGAATATTGAGAATATATTGTGCACCACATAATATAGGAAAACCATAGGTCATGGGTTCGACACAAAAAAAGACACTCCATCTCAGATCTGAATTACTGTGGAACCCACAACCCCATGTGCGACTAACAAAACTGAAGAAGAAAAATAAGTTAACCAACAAGTTATTAGTGCTAGAAGAATTTTTTAGGACGTGGGTCCTGTAGCAGAAGTGCAAGTTCAACAAGTAGTAGTCAAGTCTCTACATCGTGCAGAGATGTGGGCAGAAGCTTACAACGGATCAATGCAGTCGTGGATGGCCGACAAGCTGACCACCAATCCACTGTAGTGGAAATTGAAGGTAAAATTAACAATACTCATATTTCTGTTTTAATTGATCGAGGAGCTAGGTTGAGTTACATCGCTCCTGGTGTAGTGGATTCAAATAAACTTAAGAAAACAAGACATGCAAAACTTGGCTAGTACAACTAGCAATAGGAACAAAAAGAAAAGTAGTCAATTTTATTTCAGATTGTGAGTTCAGCTTAGGTGGTCAAAACACAAAGACAAATATGAACATTCTACCGTTAGGATATTATGACATAATTATCGGAATGGATTGGTTAGAAAGGCATAAAGCAGTGTTAGATTGTTATGAAAAATCACTCAGGTATAAATATGAAAATGACACTATTAGGACAGTTCAAGGTATACAAAAACCAATCTCAGTTAGACAGACTTCAACAATGCAATTTAAGAAATGCATGAGAAAGGGTTGTCATATTTATGCCATCCAAGTAACAATCCATTGGAAAAAGAAAATAAACCTAACTTGGAGGATTTTGTCGTCTTGCATGATTTCGGAGATGTGTTTGTTGATGAAATACCTGAATTACCCCCAAGGAGACATATAGACTTTTCTATCGACCTACTACTTGGTTCAACCCCTATATCTAAAGCACCCTACTGAATGAGTTTACCGGAATTAACAGAATTAAAAATTCAACTACAGGAATTATTGGACAAAGAATATATCAGACTGAATGTTTCACCATAGGGAGCACCAGTCCTTTTTGTTAAAAATAAAGATGGAACCCTGATATTATGCATCGATTACAAACAATTAAACAAAATGACTGTTAAAAACAATTACCCCTTACCTAGGATCAATGATCTGTTCGATCAAGTAGGTGGGGCAAAGATTTTTCTAAATTGGATTTAAGATTTGGTTATCACCAGGTTATAATAAAAGATGAGGATATAATTAAAACAACATTCAGAACGAGATATGGACATTATGAATTTGGTTTATACCATTTGGACTCGCTAACGTGCCAACCACATTTATGTGTTTAATGAACAGTATTTTCAGTCGGTACTTGGAAAAGTTTGTTTTGGTATTTATTGACGATATACTAGTGTATTATAAAACATAAGAAGAATACGAAGAGCACATAAGGATAGTTTTGCAAACTTTAATAAAACACAAATTGTATACCAAATTCGATAAGTGCGACTTTTATTAGAAGAAAATACAGTACTTAGGACATGTAATATCTGAGGAAGGTATTGCAGTCGATCCTGAGAAAATAAGAGCCATCATGGAATGGAGAATTCCTAAGGATATAGCAGACATCCTAATCCAGGTGGATATCAGTGGCCACCCACCTTTTCTAACTGGCTCAAAATAATTTTCTGGCAATTTTGGTAATTTACTATTTTTAGCAGTTTTCACTTCCGGAGCCATTTTGAGGCCCTAAATGATGTTTTTTGGGAAAACATTTTTGCAATATGCAAGTTCCTTCGATATTACACCTAAAATGAATCTCCTCAATGATACCTTTCCAACAGGCTATCATACACCTACAAAGGAGATCGTATGCAAAAGTTACGACCCCGAGAAGTTGATGTACTAACTTACCCAAACGGGGCCCACATGACTTTTGGTGCTTCATCTCCTAGGGTTAGGTTTTTGGATGTCTACGGATTTTGACATTCCTTATTATTCTAAAAAGGCCTTCAGAGCCTCATTGTAATCATCTTCTTGCGAATGCGAGTAGCCGTCACATCTCTTCTCAGAGATAAGCTGTCACCATTCTAGCGAGTATTTCACTCTGTATTTTTACAGTCTCTGTACATTTATTTCATTAATAGAAATAATGTATTATTGTATATATGTGTTTATGGTTTCATCTCTGATACATTTCTGTTATATTATTGAATATCTACGATATCTCTGTGCATTTATTTATTATATGTCTGCTCTCATTTCGTGCCGAAAATAAATCTGGATCAGTGGTATCAGAGCAGGTTGCTCTTGATCGTTTTTTAGTGCATGTCCCCGACGAGGCCCGAGTATAGCAAGTTGGGTCTCGATCTTGTCTCTCTTGAATACAATCGCTCTCGCATGCCCAAGAAACCCTCCATGGCGGAAGAAAAGAAAAACGATGGAGCATACGATCCTATAAGTTTGTTTCTTGAGCAAGCTCTCATGCGACAGAGGGATGAAATGATGGAGAATTTTTCCCACATCCTTCAATGCCTCCCGATAGCATCATGCACATCTTCATCAAGCGGCCACTTTGGAAGCACCTCACCTTTTAAGGTATAGGTCAATTTTGATATTCCTATATTTTAAGGTCAGATAGATGCAGATGCCCTAGATAAATGGTTAAATCTGTTAGAAGGTTATTTCTCCGTTCACAATTTTTCCGACAGAGAAAAGATCATCTTCGCGCTCCTTAAGGCTCTCCCCATGTCAAAAATTGGTGGGAAACTTACTGGGAGTAGAGTTCCATAGAGGAGTCTGGAATATATGGGGCCGAGCCCACTTGGGATTTTTTTGTGGATGCAGTAAATGAATAATATTACTTTGTTGACAACTATCAGGACCAGTACATGAGATGGACCATACTGCAGCAAGAGAGGGGCCAAGCAGTTCCAGATTTCACCAATAAATTCCATACCTTGCGAACCAAGATGGGTATCAAAGGCTCTGAACGACATTTGGTTCTGAAATACCGTGGGGCTCTACACAGATACATCCAAACTGAAATGGATTTTCTGGACATCTCATCACTCAGTGTTGCTTATCGATATGCTGTTAAAATCAAGAAGAAATTTAAGCACCAGAACAAATGTGAGTTCGGGTCTGCAAATCCGCAACAACCAAAGTATGACAAAGACACCCTTAAAAAACAGTCTCTCAAAAACCAGTCCAAGCCACAAGAAAATAAGGGTCACGTGAAGACAAAAAAAGGAAACCGGAAAATGGTGCGATTTCCACAAAATCCCCTGGCACAACACTGATGAATGTCTCTCAAAACAATCACTAGTGGCCGAGATCAAAGACAAGGAGCCAAACCCTAATTTAGAATCTGATTCTGAAAATACTGGTAAAGGACAGATCATTGACGCAGACCCCACTATTATTGTCACGACCGCAATAATTCAACCAGAAGAACCAATAGATCCTGAAGAGGGGGAGCGACTTTTTCATTCATAGATGTGGATGAAGGGGACCCCGCTGCATTTTATCATTGATAGTGGAATCCAGAAGAACCTCATCTTAGTCGAGGTCATCAAATAGTTGGGATTGTCGACAACACCACACCCGCAACCATACAACATTGGGTGGCTTCGCCAAGGAAGAGATCTTCATGTCAACCAATAGTGTCGATTTTCATATGACATCCAACCCTTCAAGGATGAGGTATTATTTGATGTTTCCCCATTGGATGTCTGTGATATTCTCTTGGGCCAACCATATATGTGGAGACACCATGTTGTTTATGAGTCTTGACCCCGTAGTGTCATTGTTACTTTGGGGGGTCATCTCTACAGAATACTAGAGGTAGTTCCAACTATTGTTCCACCTAAAAAGTGTCGCAAGGTAGTATCTCATACTACAAAATTCAGCTTCTTCACAATCTGTTCAAAAGGGGAACAAAAAGACACTGCAACCACTACAACCTCGCCCCAGGCACCTTCTATCCAATAGAAGCAGTTCGAAAAGGTTGCAAAAAAGAACAAAGATTACTTATGCACATTGTCCTCTCATTTAGCTCGACTTGTTGAACATCCTTAGTCTCAACATGTTTGTGACAAACTTCCACAAACTGAGCAACACGATGTCTCTAGCAAGGCAAACAACTCACCAAGATTCAGATTCAACAAACACTTTTTCCTCTCCCCTGGGCACTCAACGCAATGGATACCATTTATTCCTAAGGAGGGAGGATTGATCTAGGTGTATATTGGTGGCCACCCACTTTTTCCAACTGGCTCAAAACAAGTTTCTAGCAATTTTGGTAATTTACTACTTTTAGCAGTTTTCACTTTCGGAGTCGTTTTGAGGCCCTAAACGATGTTTTTTTGGGAAAACATGTTTTAAATATGGAATTTCCTTTGATATTGTGCCTAAAATGAATCTCCTTGACGATACCTTTCCAATGGTCTATCATATGCCTAAAACAGAGATCGTATGCAAAAGCTACGACCCTAGGAAGTTGATGTACTAACTTACCAAAATGGGGCCCACATGACTTGGGGCCCACATGAATTTTGGTGCTTCATATCCTAGGGTTAGGTTTTTGGATGTCTAGGGATTTTGACATTCCTTCTTATTGTAAAAATTCCTTTAGAGCCTCATTATAATAATCTTCTTGCGAATGCGAGTAGCCGTCACATCTCTTCTAAGAGATAAGCTGCCACCATTCTAGCGAGTCTTTCACTCTATATTTTTATAGTTTCTGTACATTTCTTTCATTAATAGAAATCATGTATTACTGTATATCTGTGTTTATGGTTGCATCTCTGATACATTTATGTTATATTATTAAATATTTGCAATATCTCTATGCATTTCTTTATTATATCTCCGCTCTCATTTCGTGCCGAAAATAATCCGGATCACTCTCATTTCGTGCTGAAAATATATCCGGATCACATTCGGTCATTCATGGGAATCACCAGATATTACCGCAGATTTATAGAGGGATTTTCCAAGATTGCATACCCTATCACATCCTTACAAAACAAGGGAACCAAGTTTAACTAGTCACATAAATGTCAGGACAATTTTAATAAGTTAAGGGAATTGTTAACAACCGCACCCATTTTAAAAGTAGCAGATCCAGAAAAAGACTTCACAGTCTGTGTGGATGCGAGTAAAGAAGGACTAGGTCTAACTCAAGAAGGGCACAATATTTTTTATGAGTCTCGAAAACAAAATGAGCATGAATGAAACTACGTCACTCATGACTTAGAGTTGGCAGCTGTAATTCATGCCTTAAAGATGTGGTGGCACTACATAATGGGCAGGAAATTTCTGTTATTGATGGATAATAGCGGTGTGAAATTTTTGTTTAGTCAACCAGACCTTAATGTAAGGCAAGAAATATGGCTGGCCTTCTTGAGTGAATTTGATTTTGAGGTAAGACATATCAAGGGTAAGGAAAACAAGGTGGCTGATGCCTTAAGTAGAAGAGTTCATGGGTTGTTTGAAATAAACATTAGCAAGGCAAAAAGCGATCTCGAGCAGAGGATAAAGGTTGCAGTTAATAACGATGAGAATTACACTAAATTAGTGGTAGAACTACGGAATAATACAGAAAGTTCAGACAAACAGATATGAGTTTGGACAGAAGTGGTCTACTACGATTTAAAAATAGAATATACATACTAGATTCATTGGAAGTAAAGTTAATGGTTTTGGACGAAGTACATAAGAAACCATATTCTGGTCATTAGGGATACCAAAAACCGGTAACGACATTAAGGAAGTTATTTTATTGGCCTAATATGAAAGGAGAAACAACATAATACTTAGCTAAGTGTCAATATTGTTAGTAGGTGAAAGCCGAACACCAACATCCAACCGGTCTGTTGTAGCCCTTACCTGTGCCAGAATGGAAATGGGAGACTATATCACTGAACTTTATTACAGGTTTGCCTAGAACTCAAAAACAAAATGATTCAATTATGGTGGTAATTGATAAGCTTAGTAAGTCTGCACACTTTATTCCTGTAAAGTCTACTTTTAAAGCTATTAACATCATTGTAATATTCATGAAAGAAATTTTTAGACTGCATGGTATTCCTAAAATGGTGATTTCAGATAGAGACGTAAAATTTACATCTACTTTTTGGAAAGAATTGTTTGTAGGGTTAAATACTATCTTGAATTTCATCACAAGTTACCATCCACAAACGGATGGGCAGACCAAAAGGACAAACCAAATCGTGGAAGATATGCTACGCATGTACGTAAGGACAAAACCAAGCAAGTGGTAAGACTACCTACACTTGGTGGAATTCGCATACAACAATGGTTACCAAACGTCGAATAAAATGAGCCCCTTCGAAGTATTGTACGACAAAAAGTGTACGACTCCGATTAGCTGGATAACCTAGTTGACAGACTCATGGTGGGACCATAAATGCTCCAGGAAATGGAGAGTGTGGTAAGAAAAGTACAACAGAATTTAAAAGAGGCCTAGGACATACAGTAAAGTTATATGGACCTGAAAAGAAGACACCTAGAATTTCAAGTGGGATGCCACATCTATTTAAAAGTTAAAGACAAAAAAAATTCACTAAATCTAGGGAACTTTTCCAAGTTGGCACCCAGGTTTTGTGGGTCTTTTGAGATCTTATCTCGAATTGGACCTGTAGCATACTAACTTGCACTTCCTGCCAATCTAGAAATTCATAATGTATTTCATATTTCTTTGTTAAAGAATTATGTTAATGATCCTACTCATATGATCGATTGGAACTTGGTGCACGTGGAAACAGAAGGCGAGTTCTAAGCAGAACCTCAGCGCATTCTGGACATGAGAGAAATAACACTATGGAACAGAGTCGTCGCCCAGGTAAAAGTGAAATGGAAGCACTTTAGTCCTGAGGAGGGCACTTGGGAGTTGGAGGGAGATTTGCAGAAATCTCATCCAATCCTATTTCGAGAAAAGGATGAACACTGAGGAAAATGTTTTATTGAAGGGGGAAACGATGTAACATCCCC
>JASDQU011509792.1:17440-30663 GCA_032191745.1 Picea mariana | reverse complement strand
GCACGGAGGTTATTCAGAGCGGACGATCAGACAATGATACACCCTCTTCATTTTTGTATTGTAGAATATTTTAGGACTTATGCTTGGATCTTCTTATTTATTGGAAAAGTAAACTGATGTCTTTTTAAGTTGATGACGAAAACTTTTCTTAGCTTAGCTCAATGGTTGTTGTTTCCTATGGCCTTCGTTTTCCCGCATGTCTTGACCACCTGGTTGTGATTGATTGTGTCCTTATTGGTTGTTTTCCTTTCGTCCTTAGCTCCTCAGTCCTCGCTTGAGCAGTCGGCCAAGAGCCTGATCTACGGTTGTCGCCTTGGCATTAAAAGACCTATGGATCTCAACGCCCTACTTTCCTGTGTGAGGATGATGACTGAAGGAAGTTCTTGTCATCCGTCTACCTCGACCATTTCCCTTGGATGATTGTTGCCTCATGTCCTTGTTGGTTTATCTTTGCGGTAATCTCAATGACTTTCCCCTTGGATCCTTGCGTTCCTCTTACTGTCTTTGCGATTTTACATTTGACTGTGTTTTAAACTTTGATGGATAAATTTACTAGGCGTTCTATGCATTGATAATAATTTAACTCTGCCTTTATATTAACGGATAATTAGCTCTATCCCTGCGCTCGCAATCTTATTGACTAGTGAATTACTTGTCCTCTGCAATTTTATTTTTAATGGAAACATACCCTGCTATTTCACCTTTCATTTATACCTTTATTGACTGTGTTGACAGTTTTTTGACAGTGTTTTTTCTGAAAGAGCGATTGCTAAATCAATAGAAATTTTTACCGACGAATCTTACTCTACAATTTTACCCTTCTTTATACACCTCTGGACTGTGGTATACATCTGGACTTTAATTCTTTGTAAGATGAGTTTATCTGTTCTAAGACTTTTGCGATCATTGTTTTGTTCAGAGAGTACTTTCGGATCCATCGAATAGGTTTTATGTTTTTCGACGTTTCAGACCAAACTAGTGTGGTCCATCATCAGGAAAGCGTTTTTGAAAAATGAAGGAAAAGAGAATATAACACGTATATAAATACTCGAAAAGTTATTGTAAGGAGCCGACTTATTGAAATGAAATCAATAATAATAAAAAATTTTAAGTTTATAATTGTTTGTTTAATTAATTAATTAATTGTTTTAATAATTAATTACTTGTTTGTTTATTAATTTTTATTTTTATTTTTAAAAAGAGCCGATTGGACAATGTTTATAAACTAATATTTAGAGTTATTCATATTGGCTAGGGTAGGGATCCAATTTTGACTAATTTTCCATCCATCATCTCTGTTTAGATTATTAGGTTGTTTTTCAATTTTGATTGCTTCTTTGAATTTCCTATTATGATAGTGATCTATCCTGGCAAGGATTTTGGTTTCTTCAATACAGATGTGATGTTTGGTTTTATCTGAGTGTTCTGCGAGAGCTGAGGGACGAGTGCGATTGTGTTTGATGTCAGCGGCGTGTTCTTGAATCCTAATTCTAAAGGAACGACCTGTTTCTCCTATTTATTGTTTACCACAAGAACATGGGATCATATAGACACCTTTATGTTCGATGGGATCAACAAAGTTTTTGACTGACCTAAGGGAATTCCTAATAGTTTTTAGGGGTTTGAAAGTTGCACCAATGTTTTTCTTCTTTAAAATCCTCGCAAGTTTGTCTGTTGTTCCTTGTATGTAGGGTAAGTAAACCTTAGACACATCATTATTTGTTTGTTCTTTATTCCTAGGTGTTTTGGTGGCATTTTGAAAAGCTTTCATTACCTGATGTTTTTTATAGCCATTATTTTTAAAAACATTAAGGAGGTGTTTTTTCTCTTCCTCTAGGTGTTCATCATCAGAAATTCTAAAGGCTCTAGTGGCCAAGGTGTTTAGAACACCTAGTTTTTGGGAGGGGTGATGATGGGAGTCGGCATGAAGGTATTGTTTAGTGTGGGTTTTCTTCCTATAAACTTGATGGGACAAGAATCCATCAGGTCTTTTTGTGACTCTGACATCTAGAAAAGGAAGACTATTATTATTTTCAACCTCCATCGTGAACTTGATGTGATCGGATTGTTTATTAAGGTGAGTCACAAATTCATCTAATTTGTCACAACCATGGGGCCAGATGACAAAGGTATCATAAAAAAACCTATTCCAGTATTTAGGTTTGAAGGGTGAGGAGTTTAGGGCATTGTTTTCTATGCGATGGATCCGAAAGTACTCTCTGAACAAAGTGCAAACTAGTTTGTCTTGTTGTTCCTGAGAGAAAGAAAGCAACAAGGAGAAGGAAACAATTTGGAGATGAAGGCATCCTTGGAAGGATGTAATGGTGAGCATCATCAAGAACTACAACAACTGCTTGAATACTACAAGGACACATTTCAAGAGCCTCGGGCACTGCTACCAAAGAGAAAGGTTGAACAAGAGATTTAGTTGTTGCCAGAGTCACCACTGCCTAACATTGGGTTGTATACGCAGTGCATCATAGAAGAAGATGAAATAAAGAAGAAGTTGCAACAATTGTTGGAGAAGGGAGTGATCAGACCTAGTCCATCACCATGTGGTTCACCCATCATCATGGTGCCAAAGAAATATGGAAGATGGAGAATGTGCATTGACTATTGTGCCCTGAATAAGATCACCATCAAGAATAGATATCCTTTGCCAAGGATTGATGACTTGTTGGATCAACTGTAACAAGCCAAATTATTTATTAAGTTGGACCTCAAATCAGGTTCCCACTAAGTGAGGATCAAAGTAGAAGAGGTGTGGAAGATAATGTTCAAAACAAGACAAGGTTTGTATGAGTGGTTAATAATGTATTTTGGATTATGCAATGCACCTGCAACAGTTATGAGACTTATGAATGATGTACTATGTCCCTTCATTGACTCTTTTGTAATAGTATATCTAGATGCCATACTAATATTTAGAAATACTTGGAAGGAGCACCTCTCACATGTGACATATGTACTAGAGACATTGAAGAAGACTTAAATGATTGTCAACTTGCAGAAATGTGAGTTTGGAAAAAATTCCTTGATATATCTTGGACACATGATTGGAGGAGGAGAGTTGAGGGTAGATCTAGAGAAGAATGCAACCATCACCCAATGTCCTATCCCCATCAATGTGACATAGGTTAGGAGTTTCATGGGAGCAACTCAGTATTTGAGAAAGTTCATTGTAAACTTCTCCATAGTAGAAACACCATTGCATGTCATAATTTCGAAAGGAAAGAGATTTCATTGGAGAAAGATACAACAAAGAGCATTTGAAGACTTGAAGAAGAAAATCAATGATGCTCCAATCTTAGCCATGTCGAAATTGCAATGACCTTTTGAACTAGAGACTAATGCTAGTGGATATGCATTAGGAGCAATACTCATGCAAGGAGGAAGAACTATATGCTACCATTCAGAGTTGTTTCATGGAGTGGTACTTGAATATCCCACCTACAATAAAGAGCTCTTTGTGATTGTACAAGCAATGAAAAAGTGGAATCATTTCCTCTTGGGAACATAGATTATTGTTGGATTTTCAATGAGATATGGATCATGTATCCTCTTTCAATTTTTTTGTTTAACTATTACTTGAACATAACTACTGCAGCAAACCAAGATCACAAGAAGAATAACACAACACAATAAGTATCCTAGGAAACCCTTCTCAACAAGGGAAGAAAACCCAGCCAATCCTTTTCTATATTCCTCAAGAGAAAGACCTCCCACACCATCACCAAACCTAGCACACAAGAGGGTGTTGTAATTCTCATAATTTTAGACCACAACTTCTGAAATCATGAGATGACACAATGATAAGTGTGTTTCCTCAATGGGGATTCACCTTTATTTATATAAGACTTGTCACATCAAATGGTGTGTCTTTTGGCACAATAGGGCAGACCTCAATAACTCAAAATATAATTAATAATTACCACATTAATTATCTTTTATATTAATTATCTTTTACATTAATTATCTTTTACATTAAGGTGGGGCCGACATGTACCCTTTACATTACAAATAGGGTTATAGGTAAGTCTGAGTCTTGAACAATATAGCAAGGGATCTCATACACCCACTAGTGCTCAACCACTAGGGGCACTTCCATAGGGATGTCCATATCTCTATCTCACTATGTCTCACAGGAGAACCACACTCACTAGTGCTCAACCACTAGGATCACGTTCACATGTGCTCATCCATAGCCATGTCCACTCAATAGATATTTTTTCCCATTGCATTACACAGGAGAGTCATCTGGAGTTCACAATCTCAAATCTCTGCTCAGAGGAGGCTAATACATCGTCTTCATCTCTGTCTCATGACGATGCACCCAACTCTATTGGAATTCACACGTTCACCTTGTGCTCAGCCACGGGCACGTCCAACTCAACAGATCTCCTTTCTCACTGCATTACATAGGAGAATCATCTAGATTTATTCTCAACTCTCTGTAAGGAGGAGGCCATCACTATGTTCCAGCTCTGTCTCAGATAGGAACCACACACCCATCTCAGGGGCTCTCTCCCAGGTCTGTGTCCTCGAGGATGTCTCACGCAGTTGTAATCATCAACACTCCCTCTCATCTAGGGAGGCATTCTCCATCAAGCCAAGTCTCACATGGAAGTAATCGAACTTTGTCTTGGTGGTAGTCATCAACACTCCCTCTCAACAAAAGATGTATTCTTCACCAAGCCAATTTGATGAAGATGTTTTCAATTTTCTCATGTGTAGGAAGGTACTGCACATGTACTGCTTTCCTTTGCATCATGTCTCTGAAAATGATATTTTATCTCAACGTGTTTCGATCTATCATGAAACAAAGGGTTCTTAAAGAGCTTCACACGACTCTGGTTATAATCATAGAATCCATCTCATGATCAAGTAAATCTGTCAAAATTTTATGAAGCCACGCTGCTTCGCACACTCAATGATATATACTCTACTTATGTGGTACTCAAGGCCACAGATCTTTGTTTCCTGCTGCAACAGAAAACCATGGCAAGGTTCACGGTAAAACAACAATCGGATGTGCTCTTTCGGTCCACTGTACTCTCTGCTCAATCTGTATTGACATATCCCTGCAAACTCAAATTCACACTAGAGGCATATCTCAGGACATATCCAATTGTGCCTCGTATATATCACAGTACATTCTTTACTGCTATCCAATGAGTCTGTCTCGGCTCACTCATGGATTGACTAAGAACATTTGTTGCATAGCATATATCAGGTCTAGTGTTAGACAGATACATCAATGATCCAATCAGTTGTCGGTACACATGTGGATCAATCTCAACTAAATCATCATCATTTATTTTTTGTCAAATCCATAACCATCGGTGTAGACATGGATTTGCATTTTGTCATATTGAACTTCTTTAATATCTCCATTGTATATTTTTCTTGACTTAGGAAAAGTCTCATTGGTCCTCTGTCATACTTCTTGTCCCAAGAAGTAGTGCATCATACCTAGATCCTTCATCTCGAAATCAAAAGTCAATGCTTGCTTGTAACAACATGGCTTCTTGAACAAGTCGTCAAAATCAGGTTCTCGTCACCAATAATGTAATAGTATAGGTTTGGATCAGCAACACTCTTGTTGAAACCCAAACTTCATCAAGAATTCATCTATCTGATGTAGTTTCCAACTCATGGATGGTAGTATAGATGGGAGTGCATCGGGTTAATGGATCAATATGTCTCATCATAGTTCACTACCTCTGCTTGTGAGAATCTTCTGACTACAAGTCTTGTTTTGTATTTCTCAACACTTCCATCAGCTGCATGTCTTTCTTCCTCTTGCAGAGTTTGTCAAGCCCAGACAGACCTTTTATGTCTTACTGTAAAGTCCTTGGGAGTATCAATTAGAACAACTGGATCAACTGTATCAATGGTTGTCTCCCTCTAAATTGTTGAGGGGGAGAAGGTATTTGTCTTTTCCTTCTTCTCAAATAATTTTTACTCCCTCTAAGTCAAGTGACTCCCTCTTAAGTTTTATAGAAAAAACATCTTCCTTTGTTGTTAACCTGCCTGGAACAAGGAAACAAACTAAAGGAAACAAGACAATAATATCTCCTAGAGGAGATTCATGAGTACATCTCTAGAATCAAAACAATTTAAGGATTGTTGTCACAGCTACAACACCTACTTGTAATGTAGCATGACAATCTAAAAACAATCAGACCTGGGGTTAAGCAAGAAGTAAAATATTGAAATCGTAGTTAAATGCTCATCGGAGGTTTTGAAAAGAACCACTCTGAAGTTCATTGGAGATATTGCGTCAATGTTCATCGACGAAGTTAAAGGGAAATTCGTTGACTGCTATCACAACTTTTAAGAGGAACCCCACCGATCTATATTGGAGATCTTGAGAGTAACCCCGCTGCAATTCGTCGACAAAGTTGAAGGGAAGGGCTCTGCAACAACAAATTCGTCGATTTCCATCGGTCGACTTGAATACATGGACTCTGATGAAAATGGCGAGGGTTTCATGCCTGCAATTATTTAGGTGAGCAGGTCGGCTTTTCCAAGAGTAGATTTGCTAAGAGCATGTGTGCATAAGGAATCATATATCTGTTTCAAGTAAGAACCTGGATGCATGGTATATGGATGGAACCCTAGGTACTTCAAATTCAGTGTATGAACACCAGTCTTGAGAATTTGATATAATTCCATGGATTTCTCCGGACTTACGCCCCCTCTTGAACTACATTAATGAAAATCTAATTGCTAACACTCATCTAACTCATACGTCATCGTTGGTCAGGGTCTGAACCGTTTTCATTACGATCAAATTTGGGGTTATGTCTTACACGACAATGATAAATCCACAGATAAAAGGGGACATGGATGGACGAACCAACGCATGACAATCTAAGATCTAACATGAAATCAATTTTTTTCCAGACATAGCTCCGGAACATTTCGCGACCTGTCACTCCATAATTGTGCGTCTTTAAGTACCTGCAATCAGCCACTAGGGGCACATCCATAGGTATTTCCATGTCTCTATCTCACTATGTCTCACAGGAGAACCACACTCACTAGCTCTCAACCACTAGGATCATGTTCACCTATGCTCATCCACAGGCACATCCACTCAACTAATCTTTTTTCCCACTGCATTACACAGGAGAGTCATCTGGAGTTCATCATCTCAACTCTCTGCTCAGAGGAGGCTAATACATCGTCTTCATCTCTCTCTCGTGACGATGCACCCAACTCTATGAGAATTCACACATTCACCTTGTGCTCAGCCACATGCATGTCCAACTCAGCAGATCTCCTTTCTCACTGCGTTATAGAGGAGAATCATCTGGAGTTCTTCTCAACTCTCTGTAAAGAGGAGGCCATCACTATGTTCCAACTCTGTCTCATATAGGAACCACACACCCATATCAGGGGATCTCTCTCAGGTCTGTGTCCTGGAGGATGTCTCATGCAACTGTAATAATAAACAATTATCATACACACAAATCATCAACCCCTTCAGTATCTACAGAGTCAAAGCAAGATGTAGCAGGTGAGGTATTACAGGTGGTTAGGTTTCTTGCAAAAATTTCATTTATTGATTAAGTACAATAAAGGAGTCATGAATAGACTAGAAAATATGCTCTCTCCACCACAATTGAATAAGATTGCAGCAATTGGAATGATAATGCATCTTGAGCCTTTCACTCATAAACTTCTGAGTGAAGAATATGAGGGAGATGAAGATTTTAGAGGTGTCTACAAGCAAATAAAGGAGAGGGTTGTTGTTTTCATGGAAGGAAATGAATATCACCTTCAATTTGGGTTGTTGTACAAGTTGGACAAACTATGCATACCCCGAGACACAAAAGTTCATTTGATGAGAGAAGAACACACTTCTAAGGTAGCTGGACATTTTGGCGTGACAAAGACAATGGAAAAACTACAGTAGTATGTGTATTGGCCAAAGATGCAGGAATAGGTGGCAAAGTTTGTTAGAGCCTATATTTTTTGCAACAATAGCAAGTCAAGTAACCAAAAACTAGGTTTGTACATGCCATTGCCAGTGCCAAGCAGACCTTGGGAGAGCATCTCTATGGATTTTTTTGGAGGATTTCCTATGAATCATAGAGGCCATGACTAATTTTTCATTGTGGTAGACTGTTTTAGAAAAATGTGTGTGCTCATTCCCTGTAAGAAGACAATCTCTGGACGAGAAGCAAATGAACTATTTTTCAACCATGTTTGGGTGAATTTTGGCTTGCCAACTTCCATCATATCTGATCGGGACAGTAGGTTCTTGGGTATATTATGAACAACACTTTGGGAGAGAATGGATACCAAGTTGAAGTACTCCACTGCCTTCCATCCACAAACTGATGGAAAACCTAGGTAGTAAATAGGATGTTAGTGGAATTGTTGAGAGGTTACAACAAAAAACATCCAAAGACTTGGGACGAGCTGTTATTCAACACTCTTACAATAGAGCACTTCATTCTTCCACCAATAAGTCTCCTTTTGAGACTTGTTTTGGTTATTTACCTCCTTCACCATTTGATATCGTTTATGAGCAATAGAAGGAAGAAACAAGACTATAAGCAAAAGAACATAAGGCAATCACATTTGTGGACAAGATCAGGCATATACATCTAAGGATTCAAGAGAAGCTCAAGAAGAGCCAATAGTTGTACAAAGTCATGCATTATCAACATAGGGAGGATCATATGTTTCATGTTGGAGACCAGATTTGGCTTTATCTCTATAGGGAATGACTATAAGGAGTATCAAAGAAACTCAAACCCATTAGATATGAACCATTTGAGATCATTGAGAAAGTGAAAGAATGCATTCAAACTAAAACTTCCACCTTATATGTAGATCAACTTAGTGGTGAACGTGGAAAATTTGAAATTGTTTGAACCCTCCATGCTAGATGAGGAGAAAGAACATCAAGTTCTTCCGACTATTCAAGACCTTGCACCTCATGGACTTGAGGAGTTGAAGCAAGAAGTAGTTCTACAACACAGGGAGTGGACGACTCCCAGAGGACAACAAGAACCGAGGCTTGGTCTCAAGGGACATACTGCAAGGAAAGCGAAGTGGTATGAGAGGAAGCAGATCACAAGCAAGTTCCCTCATCTATCCTTGGCAACTTTTGGGGACCAAAAGCCTTCCAATGGGGAGGTGTGATCCAAATCGGATCCAAAAAGAACAATTGGCTATCAGCATATGACTCTAAGATGATCATCACAGGCATTGTTAAGGCTATGGAAAATGAAGGAACTCAACTTGTTGGTGTGAAGGGCCCCATGCCATCACAATTGATGTCCATTTTGTATGTAATATATGTAAATTTGGGCAATATATTGTTGTATGCAAAGGGATAATGAGACTCTCATAATACCTTTTCCAAGTGGGATAAAAGACAAACAAATAAAGAAATGAAGGAGAAACAAACTGGAGAGAAGTTGAAGCATTGGGGACGCCTGACCTTCCAACTATCCTCCTAGTTGACTCAACATTCTATATCTTGTATCCCCATAATGAGAAAGGCGTTCGTTGGATGTGAATGATGTAGAGAGGTTGCCTAGATGTCACTGAGGAGCATAGATATGTACCAAAGAACTTGTAACTTGCCCATTGTTAAATAAATAAGAGCCTAGTCGAAGTCAAAAGAATGTTGGTTTTCCTATTTGGATTTCCAGGGTAAATTATGAGTTTATGTGTGACGATTACCATGGTTTATGTTTTTTTATGAATGGTAAATAATGTGCACTGTAATTTAATGTTCGTCTGTGTATGTTTTAGCAACGAGAACTGGGAGTCATTTGGGTTGAGTTCGTTTTATGTTAATATCATTCTCATGGGTCAATAAATTAGGATAACGACTCTTTATTCTTACCCATACATTGATTCTAAAGTTGCAAATCAACGACCCTCTATTCTGAGCCATTGTTATTTGTTTATAAAGTTTCTAATTTTGTTTTGAGTCATTGGGAATATTCTCGACTTAATGGGTGTTTTTCCTTTCACACAAAGCATAGACGTCATATATATCAAAATCTGGGATTGTTGGGGTGCTTATTAGTTTCCCACAGACCATATACACATTTTTCCCCATTCGTTAGCTATCAAATTCATCCCAAAACGTTTTTCCTCCATCATCAAATGCCAGACCGGCTTCTATACGTTTTCCATTGTCTGTGGATGCCCAAGTCAAATTCCGTACATTTTTCTTTGTCAGTGAAGGCCCAAATCGACTCCCCCATATTTTTAGTTGCTCTAGGTTGCCAAAAATCGCCCTGGGTATTTTTCAACATCATGGGTTATTAAGTATAGTCTCCCAAACATTTTGCACGCCATTGCTAATCAAATTTGCCCCTAGAACTTTCCTTTCAGTTGTTGATCAATAAATTAATCTTTCCCAAGTTTTCCTTGCATGTTTGGGCGTTGAATCTGCCTCTTAGTTATTTGTTTATGCCCACAAGTTGACCCATTTCGACTTGGCTTCCTCTTTGGTCAATTTCCCTTCCTCATTCGATCAACAATCATCTCTTGGTCGACTTGCATTACCTCTGAATCGACTTGGACAAAATCGACTTGGATAAATTCGACTTGAGTCATTTCAACTTGGTCAACTTGCATTGCCTTTGACCCAACTTGCCACATCTTTCCGACTCATTTGCTTCCAAATCGACTTGCATCCCTTTCGACCTCCTTTCCGACTCATTTGCTTCCAAATCAACTTGCATCTTTTTTTGTATTTTTGTATCTTATATGACATGTAATTAAAATAATTGAATTTTTAGGGTTTTTGGTTGGTGAATGTTGGGAGTTGGGGCATAGCCTTATCTCCACCTAGGGCTTATGGGGTCAAGAAGTATGCCCCTCTAAAAATTGGTTATTCTCATTTATGTATTAGAAGTAGTGACTAGGGCCACAAGGCTAGTATTCTCTTGCTAATCAAGACAAACCATGATAGTTAATGCCCTACAAGAAGAGTTTCCCCAAGAGAATACCCTTCATCAACAAGATCAACAAAAGACTTGAAAAGAAAGCTTGAAACCCTTTCTAAGGAGCATAGAAACTAATCAAGACAAGAGACAAACCCTTACCAAATTGTTTTAGGAAAGAAGGAAGAGATACAAACCCTAGATGTCCTCCCTCTAAGTAGTTGATAAGTCCTCAATGGATCGATCTTGCTAGTTTAATAGGAAGATCACTTCCTCATTCACAAACAACAATATAAAGTCATAAGAAACATGGAAATGCTAATTAACCCAATGTTATTAAAACTTGTGAACCAAAATATCAGTGAAATATGACCAAAAAAAAAAACTTACCAAAAATACATAGGAAGAGGACTAAGGCAACAAAATGGACAAATTTTCCCCCTTTTGGGTTAATTCAAAAGAAGAAAAAGATTGGTGCATTGAGATTCGTGATGAAGAATGAAGGGAAGAGGGTAATTTGTATTTCTAACTCTTCACATTCAGATTAATTGTTATAAAATTTAATTATTATGAGTATAGATATTAATGAACAAATTTGCAGAGAGACATACAATACTACTAGGGTAGTGGTGGCATCAACTCTTAAGGACTATTACTCTTTCACCAATAAACACTTTAAAATATTGCTATGTCTACTTCTCACTTTTAACATAATGCTATGTACAACTTGAGTGGGTCTAATGGTTGAGAACATGTGTTTCCTCTTAAGAGGTGAGAGGTTGAAATCYAGAGGGGGTAGGGTATCTACACCTCCGTAGACTTTAGCATCCAAATTGTCCCTTCTCCCACAAACAAGGGGGTCAATTCATAAGTCAAGTTGGGATGAAATAATTTATCATCAAGTGGAGGATGAAAAACATTTTCTCTTAAAATATCTTTAAATATACCCACATTAAATTTCTATTTTAAAATTTAACAATAAAAATTATAAAAATTTAGGAAAACTTCTCTATAATATTTTCAAACATAAAAATAAATTTTTAAACAGATGAATTAATTCCTCCCCTAAATTGAATTAATCAAAATTGATATTAATCAATAATAACAATTATCATCATCCAATAAAATAAGTTTTTTATGAGTTAATTTTAAATTCTAAAACCAGTTTTAACCCTTTGGAAAATGTTCAAATAGTTAATTCAACGATTTTAATTTTAAATTATATTTTGATTATTCTTAAATTAAAAAAAAAAGAAAAAGAAAATTAAACCCTTGTAAAAGAGGTTAATTTTGATAACGAAAAGTCTTCCTACTTTTTTGACGAAGATGATTATGAAAGTAACGACAGTGTGGTCCCCACAAATACGAATAATTGAATGAAAGCTGCCTCTTCAAAATACACGGAAAGGACGGGTGACGAATAATTGAATGCAGGGTGTCTCACTTAGACGCGTATACGGTCCTCCGGGGGGACACTGAATGAACACGCCCACTTGGTTACACCGTGGAAAAAGCAGAGAATGCTTTTGCAAGTGGCGACGATGCATTCATTAAATTACAGACCCTCCTGTAAACGACACGCACCTGCCACCGACACTCATACGGAAACGACCCTTTTGCAAGTGGCCGACCATCGTGGGGCCAGATGCATTATGCTACAGACCCCCTTGAGACGTCTCCAACTTGACCATTCACGGGACATTCCTCGTAAATGATGAGCACCGACCTGCCGACTTCGTTACAGGTCTCGGCGCGCTTTAGAACAGGGGCGAGTAGCAGGGGCAGTCATTACTGCTAAACTGGGAGGTAACCATTCGTTGTATCAGCGAGAGACAGACAACTGCATCTCACTCGTCAATTTCACTCCTATCTGTGTATCCCTTATTTATCTGTGTATCCCTGCATTCATAATAATGGCTCACACACTCGCTTCCACCTCCAGCTCTGCATCTGCCCATAGCAATTACAGATACGATGTTTTTCTAAATCATCGCGGCACAGATGTTAAAAAAACTTTCGCCAGCCATCTCTACTACCGTCTTCTTTCCTATGGATTCAGAGTCTTTCTCGACCAGCCGGAAATGCAGCCGGGAGAAAAAATAAACCCTCAAATAGAAGGAGCTATAGAAACAGCCTCCGTTCACGTGGCTATTTTTTCTCCAGGATACGCAGAATCGAGATGGTGTCTCGACGAGCTCGTTCTGATGTTGAAGTCGGGTGCTACTATTATTCCCGTATTTTACAATGTTGAGCCTGCCGATCTACGATGGACGACGGACAACGGCAAATACACCGATC
>JASDQU011509791.1:4695-16480 GCA_032191745.1 Picea mariana | reverse complement strand
GTTTGTTGTGGTAATCAAAGAAATAAAATATTTCAAGAAATATAAAAAGAAATATTTTTTGTTCTCTTTTTAAATAAATTTCCTGAGAAAGGATGAGGAATCAAACACTTCATACATTTAAAGCAAATAAGAAAAATTTCCTCACATCCGTCATAGTTTGAGATAAATATTTCTAATCACATAAAAATAAAAAGAAGATGATCTACATGCATAAGATAACTTTAACATAGTGGACACATGGGCACCTCGAATAAATATAATGATAGATCAACCTCAAATAATTTATATTCTAAAAACAGGGTTACAAAGGACAATCAAGATTGTTCCCAAAGTAGCTCTCTTGAAATTTCTAAAATCGATATAGTCTGTTACATATTCTTTGAAATTTAAAATGTGTTTGTGTTAAATACTAGGATTGGGGCTCTCATAGATCATTACAAAAATAAATACAAGAAATAATCTCTTAGAAGGAAGACAATGGGTGGTAGAAAAAAAAAAGACCTGGTAAGAAGAAAAGAAGATTTAGCAATATTGAGATAAACCTTTTCTAGTAAAAGAGGTAGAATAACTGTATGAAGGACTTGATAAAGAAAAAGAAGGATGTGATCAACATAAAATTACTATGATAGTCTCTTCTTATTTTCACTTGCTTGTTGATGCTCTTTTATCATTATCGTCAATTGTTACAGGAACCGTCTCAACTCTTTCTTTCCCCTCATTGGTTAGTTTATCGATAGCTTTCTTGAACCATTCTTCAATATAACCTTTCATTGGTTCCACATTGATTTCATGCTAGAATTTTATGTTGAACAACTCGCCCTCCAAGTCCCCAGATCAATGGAAATGCCATGTAATGTTTCTTCAACGTCCTGATTTTTCACGGAGTAGTCAACTAGCCAATTATTTATGTCATCCTCATCATATTCAAGAATACCATAGAAATTTTCAAATGAAAACCCTTTAAAAATATCAACTTATTCTTCAAACTGTTGTTTTATTATGGACAACCAAATGAGAATTAATTTAGGGTCTTAAACTTCATTAGTGTTTCCGGCTAGGTCCACCTTCATGAGCCTTTTGAATAATTCTTCCCTCCTTGATATGTCTTGGTTGCATGCTTGAACAATATTATTCAAGTTTTTTATATTTTCTTTCTAGCATGCGTTCAACTTCTTTATCCGACTTGGAGAGGGAATATCCTCCTCTGTTGTCCTTAGTTCTATCATATTAGAAACTTTGATTCCAAATGATACCACAACATCAAGGTACAAAATTTCTTCATTCTTTATGTCATGTTGCAAATACTCATGGAAGGCATTCTCCCTCGAGCCAAAAAAAACCATGTTCTTCGAAATATTCCAAGCCTAGGTGATGAACTCCATTCTTTTCTTAATGTTTTTCTCCACATAGCTCCTCACTGATGTAAGTAGGATCGATGATCCTTTTAATTTAGCAATGGGTGTGTTGGGTCCAACAATTGTTAAAGGACTAGAAATAAGTGGAAGAGGCATTAAGGTGTATTCCATTTCCTTTATCCTTTGTTTCAATTTCATGTTTTCTGCTTCAACACCACCAATGGAGTCGTCTAGAGCATCCCCGGTTGCTCTGTGAAATTTAGAAATATGGGAAGGCCACATATTTCTTAGGTCAACCTATCAATGAGATTTGCCTTTCTTATTCTTGACATCACTTCTTTCAAAAATCAATTTCTTAGATTTGTTATCAAAGACAGTGCTCTGGAACGCAAATGAATCTTCTTCATCGAAGGTCTCATTCTCAATAATTTTCAATGACATATTCTAGTGAGTCATGCTTCTTGGATAATTAATGTTGGGAACCATTTTCTCTATGTATTCTCTAAGTTCCATATCTTCAAGGGATATTCTATTGATATAACTCTCTATGAACTAGTCTTCTTCCTCTTGCACTACATTTTTCCTCTTTTTCATCAGAGGAAGTTTGTGCGCGATTTCATTTTTTCTTGGAGGGGGATTCTTTTGTCCTCCTCCACCTAAACTATTGTTGATCACTTTTCAATATAGGTGGGCCGTTGGATCACTTCTCCAAAATTTTGTAGTCTTAGGATTAATAGTTTGGGACTAGGCACGCTTCTTCCTGGGACCCTTTCTTTTCTGTTTTTAAAATTCATTGGTATTGAGTATCATCTCCATCTCACTAGCATTGTGAGTAGGAATGCTTAAGTTATTATCTTCTTCTTCTCCTATAACATTATGGATAAATGAATTGTTGAATCCCACTACTAGCATATGTTCCACAAAACTTCCATTAGGGTCAAACCCTTTTATCTTTTCAACATATTTGAGATTCAGATTGTGGAAGTGGTTTGCAAATTCATTGATTTTGTTCATATTTCTAAATATAAAGTCCCCAATTTTCCAAGGAAAGGGTATGAATTGTTTTTTTCGTTTCTCATGAAAAAATGCAACCACAAATTATATTGCCTTGCGACTTCTATAATAAACATTCTATCATTTATATGGCATGGAAGAAAGAAAGGGTTTTCCTTAGAACCAGAAATCCTAAAAACATTGTAATTCTCCATTTACTCCAATGTCCTCGTTTTATCCAGAAATTTAATTGCCTAGTCAGATATTCTAGGGGTATCTTTTTTGAAAAAAAATCATTTAAAAACGAAGACAAAATCATTAAAAACTTCATAGAAATTAAAAGAATCTTTGTTTCTCCACAACGCTTGGTACCAGAAGGTAACTGGGTCAAATTCACAGTTCACCTTCTTACAGATGGACAATTTAGGAAATTGACAGCAATATGCTATCGCAAACACCAAATAAGAAGCCATATAGAATTTCTTATCCTTTTTGTACTGTGAAAATTAGGAAGAGATTTCAATGGAAATCAGTTTTCCCCAATTGAAAATGGCTTTCTCCTTGAGAGTAAAATATAAATTATAAATAATCATACGGGAAATGTTGGCGGTATTTTCTTGGCCTATCACCCTAGTGAATAAGAAATTAATTTCCAGAAAGGAGTTTTTGAATGACTTGACCTACAACCTGGTAATATCTTCAGGGATGGCCGAGGGATTCTCAAAGAATTCATGCAAGAGGTCCAGGTTGTTTTCATGCTTTTTCAAGAAATCCCTCCAATCCTCTCCTTTGAAAGTAAGTGTTGGCTTGGGGAGCTTCAATATTTTATGAAACACTTGAGGTGAAAGAGATACAGGAGAATTTCCTTGAAGTTAAATAATCTATTGACTTATTATATATTTCTTAGTTCACCAAGTGACTAGTTCTTTGCAGTAAAAAATCTTAGGAACACATCGTGCACGAGAAATTTCAGATATACAGATCACTTCCTTCTGAGTAGAAGGGGACGAATCATAAGAATATGTTGTAGAACACTACAAGTTTAGGTCCTCACATCCAAAAATATTCAAAGTATGTCTGCAGAACTGTTGTCAAGCTATTGTTTCCATAATTTGATGAAAGTGTTCTTTTAATCCAGATAATATTTGAAATGAGTGCTTGAGAGAGATAATATAATCTTCTACAAATCGTGCTTTAATGTGGTTTAATGAGAAATCTCCTCGATCCCTTCACTTATTAATGACGATAATTACGGAACTTGCATGATGAAAAATTTAAAAAATTTAGTAGCTCGGTACCCACGATAAGTCCGATGGTCATAATGTAGATTGTGGATCTTTGGGTGCAAAATGGATATCACGGAACTTGGAATGTGGTATCTTGAACCCATGAACCTGCAAGTGTAAAAATGGTTGAGTATAGGAAAATTCGGCGATCGGTCGAACTCATGATATGGAAGTATGGATGGAGATGAGGATCCACAAGTCCGTCAACCCAAAAATCTGACATTTTCAAAAAACGAGTAAGAATAGTAACTAGAAAGGGAGAAAAGAAGGGAGAAAATAATAGGGGAATTTAGGTAAGTATAGAAGAGGGAAAATAAATGGACAAAAGAAGATGGGAAAAAAGAAAAGGGGAGGGAAATTTCAAAAATGGAAATTGATCTCAAAAGTTCCCTAAGGAATCCTCAGTGAAGTGTGGGATCATAAATGCGGTACACTTCATTTATATGAGACACAACCAGTTTAGCATCTAGGTAAACCCAGACGTGAGAAATACCATGTGACAATGCATTATTTAGTAACTCTATTACAACACTGTACTCAGTGACATGATTGGTTTCTTCACCCAGACAAATACTTCCATAACACACAAACTGACTAATGGGTGTGAAAATAACCCAAGATCCAGAAGCAAGCCTTCAAGTGAGCCAGACAACACCATTTGTGAAATCAACATAGATCTCAGATTCACTTAACATCTTCCAGAGTGAAAAGAAACACAATAAACTACACGTCCATGGGACAAAAAGACCAAAATTGTATAAATAAAACTATTCATTATATACAAGAAGAAACTCTCAGGTGACCAACCTAAGCATAATAGTTCTTAAGGTATATCCCATTTCTAGGCTTAGATAAAGCATTACCCTCGAAATAAACTAGATGATAGGCACCCTTTTCTAAAAATTTCTTAACAATGAATGACTTGAACCACATGGATTTAAATTTTCCTACCCCCAAGATATATTTATTTAGGTCATAGACTACGAAAATATCACCTTTCGAGAAAACTCGAGGGAGGGTAGAGTGATCACACTGACACTTGACATGTTTCTTGTGAGCCTGGTTGGCCAAGGTTGCATCTCATTGCTACTCATCGAGTTTCTCTAGATATAGAAGATGATCTTCAAGTGGAGTACTTTTGGGCAGTAATTCCACTACCAACTTAACAGAGGGAATTTGGCACTCTATGGGAAAGACTGCCTACATCCCGTAAATTAGTTGGAAAGGAGAAAAACTAGTAGCAGTCTTGATTGAGTTTTGATAAGCCAAAAGTGTCGAGTACAACCTAAAATGCTAATTCGACTTGGCTGAATTAATCATCCGTTGAAGAATAGCCTTAAGAGACTTATTAACAACCTCCACTTGACCATTCTGCTATGGATAGTAGGGTGGAGAATTTTCTTATTTAAACCCTGGTTTTGATTTTTACTTGACCATCATTTTGTTTTGGAAGTGACTGCCATGGTCTATGACAATATCCTTTCGAATACCGAACTTAGCTACAATCTGGTTAAAAACAAAAAGTGCAGTCATTTCTTCGTCATTATTGAATGTCGGCATGGCCTCGACCCAGTTAGTAAAGTACTCTACTGCCACGAGGATATAGTGATTCCCACTAGCCGAAGTAGGGTGGCATGTAGTGAAATCAATCCCCCACTTGGTGAAGGGACCAACAACAATAATTGGAAACATGGGAGTAGGGTGTGCCCGCATCTTCTGAGAAAATATCTGGCATGGGTGACACTTATTGGCTACCTCTACACAATCCTTAATAAACAAGGTCTAGAAGTGTCTGGAATGAACGATTTTCTAGGTTGTTTCCAACCTAGACAAGTGACCGCCACATGCTCCAGTGTGACAATAATTCAACACAATATTTGCCTCTTCTTGAGTGAGATAACAATGGAGAATGAAATCAACTCTTCGACGATATAAATTATCATCAATGATAATATAGTTACACGCTTTATGTCATATTCATCGATGCTCATCACGAGAATTAGAGGAAGGGAACTTCAAATTTTGAAGATACATAATTATATCTCCATACCAAGGGTTCAAAGATGAAATAAGGAAAATATCCCCATTGATCAGTAACTCTTTGAGAAAAACGTTACCATTTTCAACTGAAAGTTTCGAAATTATTTCAACAAATACCAAGTACTTTTTATATTTTGACGAAACAAAATCCAAGTCAAATTATTATAGGAAGAATATCCATCGACTAATTTTCCCACCAATGACCCGTCATGTCAACACATATTAAAAATGATTCATGACATCTACAATGGTGTTCCTGTGAAGTAGAATGTAATGACAAAACCGTTGTATAGAATGCACAACTTCCAATACGAGTTTCTCAACATGGGTGTAGTTCAGTTCTGGTCCAACCAAGCCTCGACTAAAATAGTAGATAACATTCTCTTCAAGTGCGTCATCCTATTGGACCAATACTATGACAATAGTATACTCTACAACAATGAAATACAACAAGAAATTATTTCCATAATCCAAAGGATTGAGAAAAGGGGAAGATGTCAAAGAATGTTTCGACACTTAAAAGGAGCGTTGAGCCACTTCATCCCAATAGAATGAGAACTCTTTCTTCAAAAGATGCATAAACCCTTTAGTAACCTCAGCATAGTTCGAAACAAAATATCAAAGAAATTTATCTTTCCTTTGTAGACTTTGAAGCTCGAGAATTGTGTGCGGGGGAGGAAATTTAAATATTGCCTCAACCTTTATAGGATTGACCATGATCCATTTATTTGACACGATAAAACCTAGCAAGAGACCCGATGTTACACAAAATCTACACATTCAAATTAAGGAGAATCCAGTAGTAGAGACACCTCTCAAAGATAAGTCGCAAGTGGGAGGGATGATCGGATTTATTACAAGAATGTGATGCTATATCATCAAGATATGCCTTGACTATATGTTTGAGGTCATGTAAATAAAATTACATGGCCCATTGAAAATTAGATCCAACATTCTTAATTCCCAAAAACAAATTCATGTATATGAATGTACCCCGAGGACATATAAACGTCGTTTATTGTTGATCCTCGGGTTTCATCTAAATCTAGTTGTACCCTGAAAAACCATCCATAAAATAAAAGACCTCACAACCAACACATTCATCAATAATCTGATCAATGAACGGGGTCAGAAAATTAACTTTCAAGAAATATTTATTCAGATCATGAAACTCCATACACACACAGATCGTACCTTTTTTTTTGTTCACCGAAATAGGCTGACACCCATTTCGTCAATTGAACTAGATAGATGAAACCATCCTTAATGAGTTTCTCTACCTCCGCTTTGATGGTCGTTGCCTTGTGGGGATTAACTGGTCAAGGATTCTTCTAGACATGCTTAACATCGGGGTAAGTTTTAATCTCGTGTTCAACTATACGTGGATCAATTCCTGGAATTTCCTCATAAGACAAGAAAAAAATGTCGTGCAACTCTTTAAATAATTCAGTATATATCTGAATCTCCTTGGGGGAAAATATGCTCCGATGAAGACATTTTCAATGATGCCATGGGTTATAGAGATGTTTATAGGAATTTTTTGAGCCATACTTTCCATGTTTCCCTTCACATATATTTTGTGTGTTCCCATATGGTTAACTAGACAAGTGGCATCTCCATTCATGGTCATAGTGAACTCACTTGTCTTTACTCTCCTCAGCTTGGGTAAAAATTAATATTTGTGGTGAATATCATCCCAAGTTCTATCGGGCCTAGTCATTGCCTCCAAAATCACCTCTTCAGATGAAAACACTAATTCCAAAGGATCATGAGTGGAAAGAGAGTTTTTCTCCCAAATAAGCTCGAGAAGGGGATCTATCCCCTATGGGGGAACCAAATCAGAGTTAGTTGATACTTGTTGGACAATTTTGTATGCAACCTCAACAGAGGATAAGGGCATAGCCATTCTAGTATTCCCTGCCCCTTCCATCAAAGCTAATGGGGAAGATAAAATCCATGGGTCATTAAAGTAACTCCTTCTAAAAGAAGCAACTTGAAAGATCGCATCCTTCGACTGATCAGGGATAAACGAAATAAATTTGACATCATTCGAAGGTGGAAAATAATCAAAATTCTCCATTAGAGATGGAAAAAATATGACACCTCAGTTGACAATGCCTTCCTGCAGGTTGTCAATCATCAGGACCATGGAGGCCCCCGCAGAAGGGTCAGGATGGGAGAAGGATAACTAATCAACAATTATGATCCAAACTTTGTCAGGAAAAAATAAGACCCCAAAAATGGTGGATACAACCATTTTAATAGCATAGGTCCAACTCTTCCCTAACAAAACGTTGTATTCAAGAGGCGCATCGACTACTTCTACCTCGACGCACACGATTTTTTCCTCCAACTACACGGGGAAGGAGGGAAGTATGTCATGTGATCTAAAATATTGGTCTTCAAATGAAATTAACAATGGCGGTGATAGAGAAAACTCAATTTGTCCAATGGCATTCCAACATGCCAATGACATCACGCAAGTCGAGGCACCCTCATAAACCACCATACAAAAAAACAATTTGTGTCAAAAAGTTTGTGGCATACACCACTGCTATATGAAAAGTGACATGGTGAGGTAGACGAGGTTTATAATATGTAGGGTAAAAAACAATCATTCTCTAGTTAGTAGTTTCAGAATCTCCCACAAAGACAGCAATGCTTTCCTCTGTGAGGGGAAACTATGGAGGACTTATAAAGAAGACATTGCACAAGTAGTTTGTGCCAGATCGTCCACGACGAAGTAATTATAAGAATCTCTTACGTTTGGGTTTTGAGAAACCTTCTTAAACGCACCCTTAGGGATACAAGTCATAGTTTCTCCCACAATATTCTCAATTTGAAGAGGAGGTGATAGGTTGGAGGATTCTTTTTCCTTCTCAATAGGTTTTGTCATTCCATAATTATGAGCCCTAGTCTGCAGATGAGCATCTGATCTCATCATATACATGTTTGTGGCTTTGTAATTAGCATTAGTGTTGGTTGTGGAGCCTGATTATCTTCCTAATTTATAGGTATTTGTTTTTAGTTGTGTTTATAGCCCATGAATACTTTACACTCCATAAGAATGTAAACTCATCCATGAGTGGGAGTGCAAGGGGGGGGTTACCCCCCCTACGGGGTCTAGGGGGGATATCCCCCCAGCTGGGAGGTCCAGGGGAAAGAGGGCCCCTAGTGGGGGTTCGAGGGACAACATTCCCTGATGGGGGTTCAAGGGTGAAGCCCCCGAAGGAAAATTTTCCTTGTAAATGTATATTGTAATTTCATTTTAAATCTAGACCATTCATTATAAGGTCGCAGATTTGACGATAGAAGTTATGTTATGGTTTTTTTCCCTAGAAGGCAACCCTCTTTTATGAGGGAAATGTATTTCGGCTATGCATCATTGTGAATATTGTATTATGAGAGAGGAGACTGCGAGAGAAAGAAAAGGAAGTTACAATGGGTGTGTTGTATATTGTATCCCTTCATTTGTTGGATAATAATAAAGGAAGGACCTAGTAATTTCTATGGTGGATGTATCCCACACTGGGTGAACCACATATATCTATGTATCTATTGTATTTTGTATCTTCTGTGTTTTATTTCCACATTTTTTTAATTTTATTTCTTTGTCATCCTGTTTTTATAACAACTAGTATCAGAGCGAAAGGTAACTCGTCGGAAAAGAGGGTTCCTGGTTCGAGTGGGAGCAATGGTGGAAGATGGAAAGTTTAGGGTCGAGAAACTTAATGGCCAAAGATACCAATTATGGAAGATGCAGATGGAGGATTGTTTATATGAGAAGGATCTATTCCTACCATTGGATAAAATAACAAAGAAGAAGATGACTATGAAGGACATAGAATGGGAGATTGTTGATAGAAAGGCTCTAGGAATGATACGGCTAAGTCTGGCAGCATCGGTGACTTTCAATATTTCAAAAGAAAAGACAACAAAGGATCTGGTGGATGTGTTAAATAAACTAAATGAGAAACCCTCGGCATCCAATAAGGTATTTCCAATGAAGAGATTATTTAATATTAAGATGTCAGAAAGTGGGTATGTTGCAGATCATTTAAATGAATTTAATACGATTACTAATCAACTAAGTTTTGTAAAAGTGGACTTTTATGATGAGCTAAGGGCTCTTCTAATCTTGTGTTCATTGCCATAAAGTTGGAATGGTTTGTTCATGGCTATAAGTAACTCTGTCTCTGGTTCAAATACTTCAAAATTTGATGATGTTGTTGGTGTTATCCTCGGTGAGGAAATGCGACAGAAAAGCACATGTGAGACATCAGGTAATGTGTTGAACATGGAGAATAGGGGAAGAGAAAAATATAGAGGAAAGGGCTGAGGGAACCATGGGAATTCTAGGAAGTGTAGATCCAAATCCAAAATTGGAAAGATAGAGTGCTGGAATTGTGGGAAGAAAGAACATCTGAAGAAAGACTGCAGATCTCCAAAGAAACAAAGAGGTGTATAGGAGGAGAAAAATCAAGAAGCAAATGTAACAGGTGATGTGTTACAAGATGCCTTGATTCTTTCTGTAGATAATATTTTCGAGTCTTCGGTAGTAGATTGAGGAGCTTCATTTCATGCTACAACCCATAAGAAACATTTTCTATATTATTTTTACGATGATTTTGGACAGGATCATTTGGGTGATGATGCACCATGAAAAATTGTTGGAATGGGAAAGGTAAAAATAAAGAAAAGAAATGGAAACCAATGGTTGTTGAAAGAGGTAAGACATGTTCTATATCTAAGGAAAATTCTATTTTCAATAGGGAAGTTGGAAAGTGAAGGTTGTATATCCATATTTATAGATAAGGTGTGGAATGTCACCAAAATATCATTGGTGATAACAAAAGGAGAGAAGGTAGGTACATTGTATTTATGTAGTGGTAATACTGACTCTTCTATCTCTTTAGCTTCTAAAAGAGAGGATACAACATTGTGGCATCATAGGATTGGACACATGAGTGAGAAGGGGATGCAGATACTTCACAAAATAAATTTGTTGCCAGATATTAAACACATTGATTTGGACTTCTGTGAGAATTCTGTTTATGGAAAATATAAGAGAGTCAGATTTCTCAAAGTTGGAAAAAAAAAGAAGAGTGAAAGGTTACAACTTGTGCATACAGATGTATGGGGACCAAATCAAGTATCATCTCTTGGTGGCTCTCATTATTATGTACTTTTATTAATGATGCAACTAGAAAAACATGGGTTTATTGCATTCGACAAAGATCTAATGTTTTTAATACTTTTAAGAAATGGAAAGATTTGGTTGAGAATGAGACAGGAAAAATGTTGAAGTCTCTCAGATCAGATAATGGAGGTGAATATTGTAGCAAGGATTTTGATGATTATTGATCATACCATGGGATTCGTAGAGAGAACACAATTCCAATAACACCATAAGAAAATGGTGTGTCGGAAAGGATGGACATGACAATCATGGAGTGTGCAAGAAGTATGAGATTGCATGTTGGTTTGCCCTTATAGTTTTGGGAAAATGTTGTAGATACTGCTATTTACTTAATAAACATAGGACCTTCAAGCTCTTTGGATGGTATAATTCCAGAGGAGGCTTGGCCAAGTAAAAAGGTAAATTATTCTTTTTTGAAGACTTTTGGATGTGAAGCATTTGTCCATATTGATAAAGAAAATAGAAAAAATCTTGAGGCAAAATCCAAGAAGTGTACCTTTATTGGATATGGTGTTAATGATTTTGGTTATCACTTATGGGTCTATGAAAATAGAAAAATAATTAGGATTAGAGATGTCATATTCAATAAGAATTTTGTTGGTCCCCGGTTTTGACCATGTTCTTTGCCTATACTACATACCACAGACCTCCAACTATATGCCAGTACCACCCTTTTTGACCTCATTTTGATATAATCCACATCCCTTTACCATTCAAAGGGATCACCTAAGGTATCTTTGAAATTCAAGTTATTATTATGCATTTTAATAATTTAAATTGATAATTGGACTAATATCACTTGGGTTAGGTACCATTGCTATTTTTGGAACAGGACGTCGGTACCAGGTACCAACTCGCACCGTGGAAGTACCAGGGAGCCGTTCGAGAGCTGTGTATGATGATGTGCGTTA
>JASDQU011509788.1:14345-24472 GCA_032191745.1 Picea mariana | reverse complement strand
TTATTTATTTATTTGCAATTTTTCTTTATAGTTTTAGTGTCATGCTTTGTGGGGTTTTCCTAGTTTGTTGTTGTTGCTTTGTCGTTTTTGTTATCAATGTGAGGTGTTGTATATGAATTATCCAAAACAGCCCAAAAAGCTCCATTCTTGTTAGAACTTGGTGAAGTAAAAAATCAAAAAAGGGCATAGTTCCAACTTCTGGGTTGATTTAGAGGCCCTCGAAACTCATAGGGATGGTAGGGACAACAAGGAACTATGTTCTTAAAACTTTGACCCATGGAACTATACCAGAGTCCCAAATTCCTGTTGGATTTACTACTTGGAACTTTGTTGTAAAGGAGGTTGTTTKGTATAAATTTTATCCTATGTGATGTTCATAATAATTACAAGTCTTACAATTATAGTGGCATATTCTGGTTGGAATTTCATTCCACATTAATACTCATAAACTCTATATATACTCATAAACTATATATGCATAACAATTATAAGATAAAAGTAGCTTACAAAGCATTACCTGCACTACAAACTTTGCCACTCTACCTGCAAATTCTTTCTTTTTATATCATTTCATGGTCTCTAAACTAATCCTGGTCAGTATTCACTATGTTCTCCTAAGTTGTAAATTTATTCATTTCTGTTATGTTCTCTTGGGCCGGAAATTTATGGTTCTCTTAGGCTGGAAATTTATTCATTTATGTTATGTTCTCTTGGGCTGGAAATATGGGCTAGTTGTACTATTAAACTTAAAAGTTATCTTGATATGTAAGCTTGATATTTTCTTTCAGTAGAATTCAGCAACAAACAATTGAAACAGGATGTATTATGAGACACCTAGGTGATATTACATTTATTGATGACAGGATACTAGTAAAGGTATCTTGGACAAGACAGCTATTGTTCATTGTATTCCAACTGTAATAGAATTGAAGGCCTTGCTCCTTTTGTTTTTTATGATACCAACTTACGCTCTTGGAATTTACTTCCATGGAAAAAAATTATCCTACTTCTTACGCCCTATGTGGGATACTCCACCGAAACCCTTACACCATATCCCTCACTACTATGGTGAGAATGTTTCCATGGAGCAACTCTATGTCCTTCATGGATGGGGAATTAGAGAAACTCCTTGTCGTGTGTTTGATGTCATTCTATTCAGCAAGGAATTGGACCTGCTTACTATCAGATGGCACGATTTGGATCCTTTTGTGACAAATTTTGCGATTCTTGAGTCCAATACAACATTCACAGGCCTGCCGAAGCCATTGAAATTAGTTATGAACATGCAGCAATTTGAATTTGCAGAGGCCAAATTGAAGTATGGAACTGTTGGGGGTGGTCTCTTTCACTTGGAGAGAGTCCTTTTGTACAAGAAGCACACCAGAGAGTGGTATTGGATAGACTTTTGAGAGATTCAGGCATTTGGGAAGATGACCTGGTTATCATGTTTGATGTTGATGAAATCCCAAATGGGCACACCATAAATCTTCTCAGGTGGTGTGATAACATACCTCCTTTAATTCACTTAGAATTGAGATATTATTTGTATTTGTTTGAGTTCCTTGTAGGCTATGAAAGTTGGCAGGCAGAAGTCCACCTGTACAAGCCAGGAAAAGCACACTATGCCCATTATCGTCAAATGGATGAGCTCTGGGCCAACTATGAGAATGTTACTCCTTCTAAAGGGCCAAAAAAAGAAAGCATGGAAGGAGAAATTGACTTGAACAAAAAAAGGGAGGACTAACCAATTGTCTCACCTTTTGGATATTTCTGGCAAGATCTTTGTCTGGAATTTTCTGTCACAAATTTGACAGGAGAAATTCCAGTTGTAGATGATGATTTGGTCCTTCAGGATGTCCTTAAGAATTATTTTTCACCTCAAGTGAAGACAAAAGAAAATTTGTGTAGTAATTCAAATATGTCTGATCCGTTAGGTTCTGTGGCACTTGTAGATGGCTCTGGTAGCAATAATCATGTTGAGCATCCTACTTCAACTGAAGAAAGGGCCTCATCATCCATGGTGGAGTTTGATGGAAGTAATGAGAATCAACACACTTCATCTRTTTCAGATGGTTTTCCTGGTACCAKAACTCTCAATAGATATGGAYATATGAGGAAAATGAAGAAGTTTATCAGGAAAGATGCTAAAGACTTGCTTGAACCACTTGGGAGAAAACTCTGTAAGCAGGGCTTAGCTTTTGTGAAGGAAAATAGGCATTCCAATATATTTTTTGAGAAACAAGAAAAGGCCATGCCTGTGTCGTTTTGCTTGTCCCAAAAGTTTCAAATTGGTTGTTGACATCTGAAACATAGTAGATTTTACTAACAATATGTTGGATGTGGCTATTATATGGTATTTATAGCATTTACTAGTCCAGTGGAAAATCATTACCATGTCCATTCCAATTTTGTGAAATATGTGGGCCAGCTAAATGAGAAATGGCATTGCCTGTGTACAATTGTTGCAATGGTGTCTAACCATTAGTGATGATGGTGTCTAATCATTAGTGATGTGATATCTACTGCTTTAGATATCAACGACCTATAGAGAGACAAATTTAATATGATTGGGGGAGTTTGATGAGTTCTAGGTGCATATTTTTTTATCATAGAACAAGATTATATGAAAATGTGTCTATGACTAATCACCATTCATGCCATATATTTATGATTTGGTTATAGATGCTAGTAATTCATGTTATTCTCATTAGTTGCCTCTGTCCTATATTTTGATGTTCAGATCTTGTCCTTAGACTATTCTCTTTCTCCTTTGAATCACCAACATACATCTATTATGTGTCAGTATAAGTACTCAAGGTCAAGTTACTACCAAGTTGTATATGGGATTAGTAGTTGTTACTTCCATAGCAGGTTGGGTGTATCATAGCTAAGTTGTCTTTTAGTTATGAAAATATGGTGGAGACTCAATACTGATTGTCTATGTGGTTGGATAGGAAATGGTTTAACCTTGTACTAATTTTTGAACTTTCTTGTTCCTATATGGTACTTTTCTTCTTACATTCACGAAATTCTTCGGATTACTGAAACTTGATTTAGTTGAGGTTGACTTGTTAATTGTGTCTGCATTATGAACATTTTGTATCGAGCAACTTACTATAGCTATTTCTGAATCATCCATCTTATTACATGGAAAGTTGGAAACCAAACTAGTCTTTCTCTTCTTCGAGTGGAATCCATCGAATTCCACCTCCCATGGTGTCCCTTCACTATAGAAAGTCTATCATGCAAGCTACTGGAATGATGATAAAACTAATGATAATGGGTACTTTGCTGAAGACCCCAGTTGATGACCCTAGATTGATATTTTGGTTAAGAATTCATATCCATATGTAAGATGTTGAAGAACCTAGTTTGGTCTATTATGTTTGCTAAGGATTCTTATTCCTGTGTAAGAGGTTTAGAATCTATGTGGAAACCCATCTAATTCTTGGTTTTTTTCTACCAAACTAGTAGGAGAGCTTGAATAATGTTGCTGATTGGCACATGTTATCACTCCAGGAGTCTTTCTAGGTTGTGATTCGAAAGATCTTGGTAACTTAATCAAGAACTCAATAATGTATGTAGAAAATGGATCAAAGTGAATACCTCACACTTCAATTCAATATAGATTTGGATAAATCGGGACAAGGCAAGGCCACCAAAAGAATATTGTTCAGAAAGCTATAATTGCAATGGATGAAAGAAACTGATCATATCAACAATATCACATATATGAACCATACATGTGATAGGCCGAATATAACTAGCAGTAGGAAGTGTGAATCTTGTTTATTTATGCAGAGATAATAAGACAATCATAAATCATAATATAAACATGAAATGAACAAAATTCCAAGTTCACAATAACAGAGATGAAAGACAGGAAAAGGGACTGAACAACATTCAATGGCAGAAACTTATCATTCCTTGATATATCAAAAAGGTTAAGATTCAAAAGAGTACAAATGAGAATTCAAGTTCCAACCACTTCCCTCTTGCTTCTATGGGCTTAAATAACATTTATAAAATAGTTATCAGATCCTAAAGGAATGGATCAAATGCCTACAAAATCTCCTAATCAAATCAATTACAAATATTCAGGATATAGATCATGTTTCTAAGGGATAGGTATCCCATTCGAATTCACAAAACTTAGCTCCTCCTGAGCTACCTTGTGGTTGTAGAAAATATTCAATGGATCTTAGCTAACACCTGGAGTCATGAGTCATCACCTTCGGAGATGAAAAGGAATTCAAACTTGACCAAACTTCCTTTGCGTTAAAGATAGGCTAGTTTGCAGCGCAGAGTAAAGGCAAAGACTGATAGCGCTACCAACTTCCTGTAGGAGACTGACTTCAAATTAATGCATCAAAAATATTTGAGAAACTGTCTTGGAGGCTGGAAAGGCTACTTTAGGCTAAGCATGCCACTATAGATCACGATCATACTAGTATAAAACAAAGTTCATCACTTTAAACACTACTTATACCTCCCTCTTATAATGAAGATTAAAGGCTATATATGAAACTTCATATGTTTAAGATAAACACAGAACATTTCTGAAGATGCCATATAGCTAACTGATGTTCCAAAACTGAAGAGAAGGCTCTGCAAAACTTCTGTCATAAACATATTCATTCTAAACCTTGTTATACCATCAATCTCAGACATATCAAAACAGAGTTTGTAATGATAATGGATTCCCACACCTTGACATTTTCCTGGTGATTTACCAAACTGTATCGTACTCCTCTGTAAGTGATTTAAACCAAACATGCATCATAACAAGTGTCATCCAAAAAAAATATACTCCAGTTCCTGCACAGACACAGAGTAGACCTGCATTATTTGGGGGCCTATGTGAAAATGCTAAATTCTGATAACTCTATTGTTGTTTGGTGATGAGGGTGTCTTATAGCTTCTCATTTTTTCTTTAGTATTTTTCTGCTTGTACTCCTTAGTCAAAATTCCCATTCATGACTATAGAAATACTTAATTCCACCCATATTTACCATCATTTTATGGTATCTTTCTTGTTTGGATATACGCCAAAGTCTATCTTGGAATTGAAGTTGATGTTGGGCCCTGCATTTGTCTTTATTGTGTAGAGCAATTCTGTAGATGGATTCCTCACAAGTATTCCGAGGAGGATAGGGAAATTCAAATTTTGTTAACAACAGAGGAAGATTTGTTGATTCCCCCATTGGTCTTAATTATATTCAGACCATGGATGGAGTAAATTTAAGCAATGAAAATCCAGGAATGAGCCTATTGGGTATAAAGTTAGCAGGAAAGCCCAAATGGTTTCATCTCCCTCTTTGTGGATGACATACTAATCTTCTATGATGGCTCAAAGAGGGATGCATACATATTAATGGAGGGGCGCACACTCTTCAAATTAGCAACAATATGATCTTAATTATAGGAAGAATTACTCCAGGCAGAAATCAACAATTAAACATCTTCAGACCCTCTAGTCTATCACTAGTTCCTTGCCTGGAGTTGTTTGTTTTCTTTATAGGTCTTGATATTGATATTGTATTTTTTTTTAAATACCTACAAAAACATCACTATTGCGACGTCTTGTACTCTCTTCACGTCGCTCTTGCCACCTCCAGGACATCGCTCTTGCCACATCCAAGAGTGTTGCTCCCATAGCAATCATGTCGGAGCTGATACCTCATCTCGTCGGTCTTGCCACCTCCACAACGTCTCTCTTGCCACCTTCAAAACGTCTCTCTTGCCACCTTCAGGACGTCTTTCTTGCCACCTTTGAAATGTCTCTCTTGCCACATTTAGAACGTCTCTCTTGCCACCTTTGAAACGTCTCTCTTGCCACCTTCAATACGTCTCTCTTTCCACCTTCAAGAAGTCTCTCTTGCCACCTTTGAAACGTCACTCTTGCCACATTTAACATGTCTCTCTTTCCCCCTTCAGGATGTCTCTCTTGCCACGTCCAAGACGTCAATATTTCTACGACCTAGACGTCGGTCTTACGACGTTTATATGGGGGTTGAACAATCAAATTCATGATGACACGTGGTGTCATAGAACGTCGCAATATAGACGAACACTCTGTCGTCGGAAAAGCGACGTCCTGTGAAACGACGTTTGAGGGGGTCTGATGTTTGTCATTCTTCCGACAATATAAAGTGGCAATTACGTCGAACACGCCGTCGAAATTTGACCCAGATGCACTAGTGGTTGAAGGAAAATAAACATACTTTGCACAAATCAAAATTGTATTCAAGATAAGAAACACATACGAATTTGGACACAAACACATTGTCATCAATAGTATCTTCACCAGGTAGAGAGATTTAATCCATGCGCAGAATGGGTCCAACCAGTTGTTGTATTGACCTTTTTCTCCCAAAAAACTCAACCCTCAAAACATACAAAAACTGCATATTTATAAGAGTTGCAGAGGCTCTCGTCCATGTGGGACTAAAACTTAACTCTACACTACCAGTTGTAAAACAACTTATTAACTTAACTAGAAATTGTTGGAGTATAGTAATGTATACTTCACACTTGACTTAATCAAAAAGAGTGGTTCTTATCACACATAAAAGACCACTTATTATTCTTTAAACTTAAAAGAGTCTTAAACTAAACAATTAAAATTTCTATTTGCGATAAAATTACACTAATGCATGCGCTGGAGCGAACTGAGATCTGACAGAAAATGATTAGGAGTGACAAAAATGAGTTTTGTATTAATCATGTGCATGCATGCACGTTATTGAAGGCCAATGGAGATAACTGAATGTATTGCCAGTGAAAGAAGAAAATCATCTGGTGTTTTCCCAGAGTCTCTAATATTCTTTCCGCAGTCTGGATTATAGTTTCCCCCATCTTGGTTTGGCATTGCAGGGTCCGGATTCTGGAAATTATGTTCTGTACCTATTGGCTATCGTCGAACTAATGCCAGATGATAAATCTGATGATGTGGATTGGATCGACGTTCCCTGGTTTGGCGCCCCTTTCAAACTTAAAATATGCCATTAACAGAGATAAGCCATTTTGTTATTTTGGCGTTCAAGAGTTTTGGAGCATAGAATATTCATATCTCTTTGAGGCCTAGAGTCACGAACCACCACTTATGCTAATTAACCTGAGATTAAGACTTTAATAATTAATTATTTTGAGATTTCGACGTTCAAGACTTCAGGAGACTACACCTACTCTTGATAAAATCTCTCGGAGGACAACCTCCGAGAGTTGACGTGGAGGTTGTGATGTGGCAGTTCGGGACCCACTTCAGTTTTTCAGTGCTCCAACACTTCGAGGGTTCAAAGAACTATGCTTGCTTTGATTTGAAATCCCCCAGAGTGATAATCTTTTGGAGTGCTAATCACGTTTATCTTAATTAACCTGGGATTATCCTTTAATCATTTGGATTTTGAGAGTTTGGACTCCATCTCCTTTGGAAGCTGTGTTAACTCTCGATCAAAATATCTCGGAGGAAATTTCCCCGGAGTGATGTGGCAGTTGTGACGTCAAGACCGATGACATGTCATGAAAAGAAGGGTGACACATGTCACCTGGAATGGGGCAAATGGTGTGTTGAAAATGCTCAAAATGAGTGCCATGTGTCTATGATCAATGGCTGCCACATGTCACCATGGATTAATGCCACGTGTCGACATAGATGAGTGCTATGTGTCTCTGTAGATGAGTGCTACATGTCTCTCGCACTTCAGAGCTTTGGCTCTTCAGTTCTTAGGGAGTTTCTGAATGTAGAGTGTGGATATCTCCTGGACAACTGACCTCCCGGAGTGACATGGTAGTTCGGAGCTCCGACCCTTTGGAGCTCCGGTACTTCGGGGGTTCACGATTGTCTTGAAGTAGAACCTCCCAGATGGTTGATCCTTTGGATGTGATGTGGCAGCCTGATGTGTCAAATCGTTGATGCGTCACATGAAGAAGGGTGACACATATCACATGAAATAGTACATATGATGGACCCAAATATGCTTAAAATAAGTTCCACGTGTCTCAATTGATGAATTCCACGTGTCTCAATTGATGAATGCCATGTGTCATGATAGAAGCGTGTCGGGTTTCTCCGGCTCTTCGGCGCTTCGGCTGATCAACACTTTGGGACTTCAGATCTAACGTGTCCCTGACGTCAYGGTCGCTAACGTGTCTGCATGAGGAGAGTGACACGTGTCACCCAAAAATGGGCAAATGGCATAACCAAAGGTGTCTRAAATAAGTGACATGTGTCTCCTCTGATGAATGCCACGTGTCAGTGCTGGATGGATGCCACATGGCTCTGACGTTTCGACGTTCAGGAGTTTTGAGTGCTAAGTGTTTGGGAATATCATCGAAGCGATGTTTAGAATGCCACGTGTCAGTGTTGGATGGATGCCACATGTATCTGGCGGTTCGGTGTTCAATATTTTTTGACAAAGACAACTCTAATGTTTCGGCGCCAAATTCATGGAGTGGCTTATGTAACTCTTTTGATTAAACCTTGTGTAAGTTATGGAATCCCAAATTTGTGAGAGTCGTTGAACTGGAAGCCTGTTGGATCTCCACCATTGAAACTTAACCTGTCTATTTGGCTTGAAATCTAAGCCCGAAAATGACTGCTCTAAATTCCAAGACAATCAAAGCTTTACTGAAAACCAAACTTCTTTTGCCTTCTATTTTCCTAATATGCATCAAGAAATCACATAAATCAATAACTTTGTCTAAGACAAAGTTGGCCCTCTAATAGATATGACTGAATGGCGATAAATAGGAGTAGCACCAATGAATGAATACAATACATAGGGTATATGTGATATGTCATTCCCAACATGTTTGCCAACAGGGAATGTAATACATGACCGACCACAATAAAGAATGATTTGCATTGACCAATATGCACTCCACTTGATTCGATATCATGAAAACAAATTCGGTAGCTATCCAAGGTTCCACTACTTCTATTCAACCTCGTCATGTGCCACTATAGTCAGGAAGTGATGTGTTATTTATAAAGAAGAGCCAAGCAAATAACATGCCAACCACTATTGAAGGCCTTCACTACCACCTTCAAACTTTGTACATTGACAAGCTATGAGAGCATGTCATGCAATTTAGGATGCATTTGCAAGGTACTCGAGCACACTGGATTTTTCGTAGAAGAGAGCTSATAGAAATGATCRTACAACTAGGATGCCCCCACATTGTTCTTCACACTCAGTGCAACAAACACAAAATGGTCAGAATTGAATGCTCCAATAGGAACTGCACCACCTTCCAACCCATTGATGCCACAACTATGGTGGATCTATAATATTGTTCAATGACCTTGCATTGTCGCTCTATACATGCATAATAGGTTTGAAATCTTTCACAAGGAAATGATAAAAAAATACTTGCACACAAAATAATTTTGTTTTAGGTATGTCACAGTATGCTTGTATTCCCATGCAATCTATGAAAATCATTAAATTAAAAAACCTTTGGCATTCTATTAATGGCTTTCATATAGGTATGAATGTCAACATAGGGGCTCAACAGTTGTAACTATCAGAGAATTCTCAGCCTTGCAGCTGAAGAAAAGTTTTAGGAAAGGATTCCAACTATTTGTAGTACATATGGACGAAACTCCTAAAGACAAAGTGACCAACATTGAATACTATGTTGCTCTAAAATAAATTGAATATGTGTTTGAAGAAATCCTTTTATTACCACCCAAAAGGGATATTGATTTCTCAATTAATTTAATGACTAGAGAAGCCTCTCTATCCAAAGCACCCTACAGAATGAGCATACCCGAGTTGAAGGAATTACAAATGCAATTGGAAGAAATTTTGAAGAAAGGATATGTACACCCAAGTGTATCACCTTGGGTTGCACCAGTATTGTTTGTGAAAAATAAAGATGGCATCTTGAGGCATTGCATTGACTTCAGGCAGCTAAACAAGGTAACTTTGAAGAAAATATATCCTCAGCCAAGGATAGATGAACTCTTTGATCAATTAAGAGATGCAAAGGTATTTTCCAAGATTGATCTGAGATCCAAATATCACTAGGTGAGGATCAAAGAAGAGGACATTAGTAAGACTGCTTTTAGAACAAGGTATGGCCACTACGAGTTTACAATGGTGCCATTTGGATTGTCAAAT
>JASDQU011509787.1:10368-27028 GCA_032191745.1 Picea mariana | reverse complement strand
GTGGAGTGTCCCTGTAATTTTCTTTGTAGACCTTCCTATCCCCTTTGATTGTTTCTGTATAGTTTTTTGGATATGTTTTTTGTTCTGTTTTTTTAGAGCTTGATCTCTTTTCTATCTTATTGTATCCAAGTCTGGACTTGGCATGATGAGGTTTTTCACTGTTGATAATGTCATTCAAAACTTTTGAGTTGTTCTACATATTTTTCTTTTGAAGATATTTTCTTAATGTGACAATTTATGCTTCTAAAATTCCAATGATCATGTCTCTTCCTTATAGTTTTTATTTGAGTGCTTATTCAATTCTTTTATCTTTTTCAATTTGAACCTTCAAATTTGTGATCATTTGTTCTAGTTCCTGAGTGTATTCTTTCTTGTCTAGTTTCGCTTGTAGTTTATTGTTTTTCTTCTTTTTTCTTCTGATAACTTCTATGGCATGCAACAATTCTTCTTGGTAGTCAACTTCTGTCTCTTCATATTTTTCTTTGGCCTTTTCATATTCTTCTTCGGAGTCTTCTTTATCAAAGTCTTCTACTGCCATGAATAGAACTATTTATATCTCACTGTCACTGACTTCATCTTCATCTGATGATGAGATGTTTTCTTTGGTGCATAAACTTTTCTTGAAAACTTTTTTTGTGGTTCTTTTGCTTTTATATGTTTGTTTGTTATTTGAGTAATCTTCATCATTTATATTTTTCTTATGAGGACATTTGTTAGCAAAATGACCAATACCATCACAATTAAAAATAAAAATAAAGGAAGTTTACATCTATACATGTCGTTCGTTCTCTTATTCAATCATCTGAAAGTTTGTCATTTTTTCATCATCTTCCGTGACGTCACTGTTGCTGCTATGTTTTTTTTCTTTTTGTTTTCCCTTTTGCTTTGACCTTTTAGATGCTTTGAAAACTGTTTCTTTTATATCTAGATTTTCCTGTTGAATTCTCATTTCATATGTTGTGAAGATTTCATGTAGTTCGTCCATGTTTATTGAGTTTAGATCTGTTCTTTCTTCTAGTGCTGATATCTGAGGATCAAATCTCGTAGGAAGAGATCTTAGTACTTTTTGAACAATTACAGATTCTTTGATTTCTTCTCACAATCCCAAGATTGCATTTACTATTTCATTGACTCATAAAAAGTAAGCTGCAATGTTTTCATCTTCCTTCATCTTTAGTTGTTCGAACTGACCTTTGTAAGTTTGAAACTTTGCTGCTTTGACTTTTGAATCTCCTTCATAAATATTTCAAAGTTTGTCTCAAATCTCTTTAGCGGATTTATAATGTGCAACTTTGATGAATATCGATTCTCCAATACCCTTCAGAAGTGTATTTGTGGCTTTGAAATTATTTTGACCGAGTTTCATAGCTTTGTCATTTGTCGACAGAACCGTTGGCGTTGTGTATCCATCTACAATTGATTGTCAAATTTCAAATCCTTGTGTCTGTATATATGTTTTCATCCTTATGCTGCAAAAGGCATACTTATGTTGATCAAATTGTGGTATTCCATTTTTATATATGTTGTTGCTCTCCATGCTCTATCTTTCAGTGGTTAAACTGATTTCTGAAAGAACTTGCTCTGATTCGAATTGTTGGATCACTGAGAGGGGGGGGTGAATCAGTAATAGAGCAATTTAATCATTTTTAACCATATAATGCAAGTGTTATATCAATGTAAACAATGAACAAATGAACAATCATACACATACACAGTACACCAATGTTTTTACATGAAAACTCAAATGGGAGAAAACCACAGAATGTTTTTTCTTATATGTCTTGAAGAATTACATTCATTGGAAACACCAACTTCTTTTGTTTTCGAGTTGTCACTGGAAGGGGGCTCCAATCCCCTAGTTTCTCAGGCTACAACCTGAGAAAAGCTTCAACTCTCAAATTCTCTGGCTACAACCAAAATGAAACTACAACTCTCTATGTTCTCCCGCTACAACCGGAAAGTGACTACAACCACATGTCTTTGCTCCATCCAACCGCCCTGACGTATAAGTAGAATGATGGAATTACTGTCACACTATCACTGTGTGATATATTGTTGTAAACATGTAACAATAACCTTAACCATGTATCAATCATGCATCATGTACTTCAACCTGTAATCAATCTGTACCATAAACAAGTGCATCAACCATGCACCAACCTGACCAAACAACTGTAATCAACTTGTACCATAAACAAGTGCATAAACCATGCACCACCCTGTACCTCAACCTGCAAACATTCCTTAACTTTAACAAGAAAACACTAACATTTTCATCAAACTTTACTTTAATCTCACATGACTAGTTTTGAATTAGTCAACAATCATAACTTGAAATAATCATAACTATATACCTGTAATGAATAAAGATCTAAAAATAGTAAACAATGTTCTTCAGTGTGTTTTATGCAATTCTTTCGGGTGTCGCTACTTGGAACCTCTCAGAAATGGAATTATAGCAAAAATAACATACCTTGTTGAATTCTGGCTTATTCTAGAGAGCGAACTTGTAGAGCGTGCCCCGTGCCCCGCACAAAATATTTGTTGTATGGATCTAAAAATTTTACATAAAATACTACAAACTGTACTCTAACCAACACATTTTATCTTAATGAATTTGGATCTGTTATGAAGAAGTTATGACGTTTTTACCCGAAACACGTGTTTTAGACTAGTTTCAGGACTAGCCGCAAACTTTATTTTCCACAGAGTGTAACTCCAAAAATACAACTACCCTCAAGCTGAAATTCGTACCAAAACTACTTGGATATGTTTCCTCAATGGCCTCCCAATTTCACGGACCGAATCATTCTAAAAAAAAAAGTTATTGCGAAAATAGTGAGAAGACCTGTAAATAACATACCTTAGAAAACATCATCAAAAAATTTTATCCTTCCTTGAATTTCGACCTTCTTTACTTCACCTTCCCTCTAAAATTCGGCTTAGATATATTTTGGTAACCTCAGTTTGTAGATATTCAATATGTTCAACTGTGTTTAAAATGAGAGAGTTTTACCTCTTATTTATACTCTCCAAGTACCTTCCTTAGAAGTATCTTCTAAGCCACTTTGTCCACATAGTCACTTTTATCCAACTTTGTCCAATTTGTCACTTGTCCATGTATCCAATAGCCACTTGACCACTTAGACACATTTTTCTCATTTTTGGGTTAACTTTCTTATAACCACTTTTCATAATTAGAAAGTTTTTCATTTACTTTATTATTTAAATAATCCTCTTTGATTTTATCACTTCACTTTATTATTTAAATAACCATCTTTGACTTCACTTCACTTTATTATTTAAATAATTTCTTTTTTGCAAGCACTTTGACTTTTTTGACTTTTTGGGACTTCAATCCAATCATATGAGGGTCATTCAACTTCGTAAGATCATAACTCTCAAACTGTGAGGAGTTATGTAACGTTCCACATACCACCGGAAATGGCATAACATGTACTATCCATCTAGAATAGTTTTCCCTGCAAATATATTAAAACTCATACCATTATACATCAAACAAATTTGGGTCCATTACCCAAACCTTTGTGCTACCGGAATTCACTACCGAACTTTCTTCAAGGGTTGACATCAATGACAATTAATCCAATTAATTAACACTTACTACATAGCAGACTTTCTATTGCATCAGTTTTGTGGCTTTCTATGACATCAATTTTGTGGCTTAGTGTAAGTTACTATGGGGACTTTCTTTTATAGAATTTTTTGTGAGCAGATCTAGGCATGTGTATTGGTCAGAATATTTGTATATGTATGGAGACATCAGGGTACTGCGATGTTGGATGTATATTTTTGATGGGGTATTTATGATCATCTTTTTTGAGATCACATGTTGCGGAAAAAACATGGATACTCCATGTTTTCTACAAAGTGTAAATTTCTTTTCTCTTCAGAGGAAATAAAATTTATGTTTTTTTTCTGAAGTTAAAAAAAAACAAAATAGCATTGAGTGCAATCCACCTCTGAAACAAAAATACATCAACAATGAAGCTTTAAATGACCTCTAGGGTCCAAAAAAATTCATGTTACAACAAATAACTACATATCATCAAGATCATCACTGATATTAGGATCCTCGTCATCAATGTCACCCTTGAAGCTTAAAATAAGATAGAAAAAGCTTGACATGTCAAATAAGTGATTTAACTTGAGTGAATGATACATTTTTACTAAGGTCATGACAAGAGTTTAACAATCAATGTCACCAACATCGAGGCACATAGAGAGTTTAGTGCTCTTGATTAAATATCAGTTTCATACCCTCATAAGTAATAGAATCTGGTGGAAACTTTGCAATCATGCAAATCTTTAAATCTTGAAAACCGTCAAGTCTGTTGAACTTTGAATGGGGCCTAAAATTCTACTTTTTCCATATGAAATGAAGTGCAATGAAGTTGGAACCACTCTCCAACATCTTGAAACAATTAATGGTAATGTTAAATTCATCCTTTTACTTTAAAAATTTAACATTGTCATTACCCTAGGGTGGGTTCGGAATCGAACTGACAGAATAGGCATGGACTTGGTCGGTTTGACCAGTTTGGTAATGAACTGGCTTCGACTCAACYGGTTGGGTACCAAACCAGTCACTGAACCAATTTGAAGGCCGGTTTGAATCRGCAAGCTATCCAACCRATTAGTTTAGCGAGTTGATATCGACTCGAGCCGAGTTTAAAAACTAAGCCTTTAACCAAAACAAGTCTTGTGTTGAGTTTAGTCTGGTGACTTTGGCTAGTCTAGGGTTTTAATTTTTCAAAACACGTGAAGAGTGCAGATTTTTGTTGGTTCGAGATCCCATGGTTTCTTGATGGAAGGGTGCGTAGACCCCACTATCCCTCCATCTTATAAGGACGCCAATTCTAGGTCCAAGGGACCTTCCTAAGCTTCCTCAGGGTCTATGGGGCAGGAACAGAGGGTTCCCAACAAACACCCAAGTGGTTGTTTGGACAAAACCAATGAAAATCCATCTCTGCAGATTACCTCTTCAGGGGTTAGGGGTGATATTTAATTTACAAAAGACCATGCTGTTAAAAGTCGTTACCTTGGGTGGTGGCCACCTGAGCAAAACACTGCAGCTAACCAGTGGTAGATAGCTGTCAAATGGAAAGTTAAGGATCGATCGATCTAAAACTATGCACCAAAGATTTATCTCACACAGAGGACACGGAGAGAATCTTGGGCCCTGCTTTTCCAATTCATCAGATTCATAATAAGTATTGGACGAAACATTTCGACCCAGAAAAATAGGACTTCCCCAAATTGTCATTGTGGATCAAGCTATACTCATTACCATTGGAGTTCTGGAATGAGAAAGTTTTGGAGGCCATACACATTGAGCATCTATATCAAGTCCTCTAAAGTTGTTAATGTCAAGTACACTTCATACACCTGCATTTTTGTTTTCGATGAATCTTCTGAGTCCCCTCACTGAATCGACAGTTTTAAAATATCATGACAATAATTGGATCCAGACAATAGATTAGTAGGTCCCAATCAGATGTAAAACATTCCATGTTCATGGCCATTTGATGCAGGACTGCACCATGAGTCAGAAACTTGCCCAGGAAGACCAGCCTGGCCGTGAAGTTTTCAAGCAGATTAGACCCAAATCAAAAGGAGGTAAAGAAAAATTCGAAAAAAAAACAAGGCATTCAAGCCATAACAAATTTGAAGTATTATTAGAAGAAAGAAGAGAACCTAACCAGAAGAAAGTGGTTAGGAAAGAAGGGTGAAACAAACCAGAAGAAAGGAGAGAACCTATCAGAGTTAATAATCAAAGTACCTTTCCCCAAAACCAGGAAAAAGAGATCACAGAGCAAAACCTGTCAACACAGCCAACTGAAATACCTGGTACAACACTGGGCTTGGATCATCAAAAAAGTTRGAGAAATAGTTAAAAACTGGAGAATACCCATGCTAATTAAACTGGAGATTTAAAGACACAGRAAATAAAATRGAGAAACTAAGAGGAGGAGATAAATGAGTCCCAAGACAAGGGGAGAACAGACAGACAACCAATAGATAAATGAGAAAAATAATACAGCAGAATTACAGYAACAGAARGAACCCCAAAAGAAAATTGTGCAACACAAAATGGATGATAAGATTAATACAGATTTGCTCGAAGATGAAGAGATAGAAGACAATGATCTGGATCTACTCGCATTGGAAGATGAGCAAACCTTCTCGAATCCTTAAATGAAGAACATAGACAGCTCCAATACAATTTTAAGAGAGGAAAGGCAAGGCTCTTCAAATTTCAGAATTTGGAAAAAATCCCCTCAAAGAATTGGGTATCAAAATCAAACCACCTAAAAGCCCAAAAAGCAGACCACGAAGATCAGGAATCATAGAGTGTAGGGCATGGTGATAGGACCATCACAGGAAAAGATACAACACTTTACATAAATTGGAGAACCCTCTCAACCATGCTCTGCAATTGAAGCAACCAAATTTCTAGATGCCAAAACTGACTGGCAGCAGAATTTTTTCTAAGTTGTTTGCAATCCAGGTCATCGAAACAATTATTTTCAGATAATGGGTATTAACCTTTTTTAAAATAGATTGTTAAGGATCTGCACGAGAATGGCTCTTCAAGTACATGGATAAGTCTCCTGGGCGGATTGTACATGTGATACGTCTCCTGGGTGGATCCAGGCCATTTCCAAAATCATGATCTCTTTCCAGATGGATAATAGAAGTTTCCAGGCGGATTCAGATCCGCCAATCCAGGTTCCCTCCAAGGCAGATCCGGAACATAGGAAGGATATTATCAGAATGGAATCCACACAAAGGTTCTTTCATTTGGAACACTCGTCAGGGTATCCTTTCTGCTGCTCAGAACATCTGTCATTGGGAAGTTAAGGATGGGCTCTCTGCTTTGTTCTGGGAAGATGCCTGGGAGCAGTTTTATCCCCTTAAAAGTGGAGAGGATCGGAGGTTGCAAAGAAACTAGTTGAGGAAGCTGGATAGCTTTCATGTCAATCAAAATATTAGATGGATGATCATAGAGAAAATCCCCCAGCATGGAGCATTAGGAGCTAGAAATCACCAAACTTAAGGCCACCGAACAATCCAGCAGAGGTGAAAGATAAAACTGTTGTGGGAGCAAACGACAAGATCCTCACATATGGGGTGGGGCGCGGAATTAAGAGGGTGTATTATAGGATCAGGAGAGGATTCTGTTAAATTGGCTTATTAAAACCTCCTCTTCCACCAGGAAGTTTGCGTGGCTAAAGACAGAATTTGGACTAAGGCCTGGAATCCAACTTATTGGCCCAAGGTCCCAACCTCAGAATTTGGACTAAGGCCTGGAATCCAACATCTTAGCCCAAGGTCTCAACCTTCATGTATACTGACATGGGAAAACCTGTGCATAAGCAGATACATTGGGCCTTTGAGATGCAAACTCTGACAGACGGCTTAGGGAAATATCAAGACTCAATCACCTGTTCCTGCACTGACATCTCTAGATGCTGTTGGGACATGGTGGTTCTGAAGATGAGAAGCATTGGGAAAATATACGAGATCCAAAGTTTCATAAAGCACCGACATGAAGGAGATTTTAAATCTGAAATTCTGAACATAACATGGGGCATAATGCCTGGTTTCATACTATGGAATATATTTAAGGAACATAACAGGAGGCTGTTCCAAGACAAGCAACAATATACAGAACAAGTCTACCATAGAATTGAAAGAAATACAAGGTAGGCCATTGAAGCAAAATCTTGGGAAGAGGAGAGTTTTAGATCTCACCCGAGTATGGTCAGAAACTGGTAGAATGGNTGCCTGGTTTCATACTATGGAATATATTTAAGGAACATAACAGGAGGCTGTTCCAAGACAAGCAACAATATACAGAACAAGTCTACCATAGAATTGAAAGAAATACAAGGTAGGCCATTGAAGCAAAATCTTGGGAAGAGGAGAGTTGTAGATCTCACCCGAGGATGGTCAGAAACTGGTAGAATGGGGTGTCTTGGTTCAGGACTTAAAAGCTCAGTCCAGATCAGCAAGAAAACAGTCAAACAGGAAGGAAATACAGAATCCCCCTCCACCCCTCCTTCCTCTAACTCAACTTTGACAGCACCTCCAAGGGAAATCCAAGCAGGGCTGGAATTGGAGCATCATCAAGAACAATAAGGGCAACCCTGTCCATGTGTACACCCAGAACATTGGCATAATCACCAACAATAAGGCTGAGATTCCGGATGCCAAGAAAGACATCCATACTGCAGCCAATTTGAGGATCAGAGACGACTGTAAAAGGGGATTCTACCATAATCATCAATATGCTGCATAAGTCCTTGCAAACACCCATGGGGGGCACACCTAAGTGGCTTCTAGCTACTCTTGCAGAGACAAAAAGATTAAAAGACTCCTTTCAAGAAGTGGATTTCAATCATGATCTAAGGGCTGGAAATAAGGTTGCATACATAGGGGAAATCGCCAGAGCTTCATTGCTCGACTGATGATGAGAGGAAGGTTCATGTAAGCTGTGGCAGTGCAATTCAGACTAGTTTGACTCCAACACATGAATGCCACCTCATCATGGATTAGGAAATGACAGGAAGCAGACAACATTATTGATTGGGAGACAATGACCTGATTGCAGAGAGACTGAGCAACGAACTTAAGGCTGAGATGGCCCGAGTTGACAGTACCAACATTGCTTGAAAGGAAAAGATGAGACACGCCATAAGGTATAATGAAAAGCTTTACATCCCAAGGCAATCAAATGAGCATTCTAGAACAGGAAAACCTTCCAGTACTTTTCCTTTTGTAATCCAAAATGGGAATTTATTCACTGACACCCCTACCATGACTTCTCAAGGAACACCCCTTGCCCCTTTTATTATTTTCTTTTCTGATTTCTATCAATTCACCCTCCCTGGCCACGGGCAATTAAGGAATAGCCATCACATTTATCAGCAGTTGATTCATCACTTAGGATTCCCCACCACAGCCGCTCAGCCCTAAGCTTTGCATTTTTTGCAGATTGTTAATGTTCTCATTATCAATGCTGACTATATAAGACAACACTGGTCTCATGGCCTCAGGATCCCCCTCGAATAGTTGAGAATGCATTTGCACCATCTACAGATAAAGATAGTCACAAGATTCCACACGAGTATAGGATTTGTTGGTTTTGCTCCCTCTGAGAGGTGAAGACAGAAGAGCACTTTGTTTGAATAGCTTTAGTATAGATCATGTTAAGAAAACCATTGGCCCTCCGGATACTCCATACAGCAGGACTATAGTAGCTTGCGATCTAAATTCTTTTTGGGGCAATCTGCTTTGATACTCTCATTATAGTAAGATATACTCTCATTCCCTCCCCTATGATAGTCAATGTAACATGACTTCATTATAGTAGTTTATTGATGCGGCCTGGGCAGGGTGAAGAGTTTGCATTTTTCGCTATATGGGACCCAAGAACAAAGTTAAAGGGCCCAAAGGATATATGTATTGTTGTAACTGTACATCCTACTGTAATCCACTATAATATTATTATTTACCAAAAATAAGGAAAAGCTAAGTCAATTTCTTATCTTCTGAGGGCAATAACTGACTGAATCATTTCCAACTGGCAGATACAAAGAAATTTTTGACTAAACAATAAGAACTAAATATTTACTCAACCAATCACTGGATATTGAGCCAACAGGCATGCTAACACCAGTACAGAATCTATTATTAGAATTTAGAAATAATGATCCACATCAACTGGACTAGTGCCTCTTGGGCATTCAGAGCTATTATTGCCATTTTATGAACAAGTTTTTAATGGAAGTAGACAATCTCTGTTAGTATATAAGCTGCAACCAGGACAACATAAATTTGTGTTCAAAATTGATAATACAGAGAAAGGGTGACAATACTGAACTGCAACCAGGACAACATAAATTTGTGTTCAAAATTGATAATACAGAGAAAGGATAACAATGCTGAACATCCTGATACCCACATGGAAATAGAACAGAAAAGGTTCAGTTTTGTTGAAGTGATCAATTGTGCTCTGTAAATTCTCACTTCTGGATTTATTGTTGAATGGTCATAAGCTTCCTTGTGAATGGAAATTGCATATGATACGTAATTACTAGGCCCTGCCAAAATAGAACTATAGAAAACATTTTCATTCAGTGCATTCTCTTTCTACAAATGGGAATAGTTTATTTGTTTGCCAAGTTTAATTTTACTATTGTGGACAATAATACCAATTTTGGTAAAATTTTCGTGGTCATTGACATTTGGAAGTTTTGAGAAGCTGATTGGTCATGGACTAATTACATCTTATTGAATATTTTTTGAACAGGTTACTTTGCAAAAAAAATATGCATATGAAACATGTTTGATGGTGTCATCATATCATATATATCAAACTGTTTGATGGTGTGATCATATCATGCATCAAACTAACTATTTCAGCTTTACTTGTCCCTGATGATAGGTGGAGTGTCCACTCGAAACATTGGACATTTCAAAATTGTATACACAGCTTATCTCCAAAAAGCTCAAGCAACATTAACTATTATATATCAAATAGTATTTATCAATGCAGCCACATTTGTAGACTCGTGTAAAAAATAGATGGGAAACGTTCAATCCACCTAGAATAAATACAGAGTGACACAATTATTGACTTTCACATTGAAGAAACATCACAGATCAAGGGTGTTATTATCACATCCACTTAATACACTATTATTTTATATAAAGCATTTGACTCTATTAGTAAATATAAGACAAAGTGAAAGCCTTCACCTCTTCTCATTTACAAATTCCTATTAGCAATGTCATTAACTGTCTTTGCACATTTTACAGATTTACTCAATTGAAGGATAAACCAGAATGGCATGGCCCTGACAAATTATCTGCATCTTGTTCAAACTAGATGCACATTGGTTTATTTATCACATAGAACAGAACCATTCACGTGTGACTTCGCATCTCGAGCAGATCACAACGCATGACTACAACAGCTTGGATAAATTGCTGTTTTTTCTATTAACTTATAAGTTAAGAACTTGCAATATTAAAAACATACTTCCTCTTGAAATAAGCACTAGTAAAAATGGCTAACAGTCAGGTGAGCTGTTGTCTAGCTGCAACATGGAGAGGTTCAAATCCTGGCAGGCATGCACCCCCTCCTTGTGTGGTGTTTGTCAGATGTGGTTATGGATATTGATGTAGCCTTCATGGAATTATTGAGATTACAAAATGTGTCGTTCTTTGCTGAAGTACAGGAAGGTGATACGAGTTATTTCCAGGTTTTCCATCTATCAAAAAGACAGGTTCCCATTAAAAACAAAGTAAAATCAACTGAGGGCAAATAATTCAGATTTTGAGCTTGCAAAGACCAAGGCTCAAGCATAAGTCCATGCTTGTTTGGTACCCATGCTCTCGGCGAGGGTTGTAAGGCCTGAATCACACCTTTTATCATCATGGTTCAACCACTTACAATTTTGCTCACAGTTGGGTTCCAGGGATCCAGGGGTACTCTCCAAACATTCTCTTAAGAGATACACACAAGTTTTGGCCATACAATAAAAACTGAAAGGGAGCATTTGCCAGTGTTTCCTCAATCAAGCACATGATGATGTGCCAACTCAGATGCTAACACTGGCACAGAAGACATGATTGGAAAAAGTGATCAACCTCAGCTGGACTAGTGTCTCTTTGAAATTTGAAGCTATAAATATAATCAATGGTTTTGATTAATTGATGGTTATTTAAAGCATGCTAGTTACAAACCAATCAGTTAGTAGTCACTCTAAACACATCGCTAGCAGTAGAGGCAATTTAACGAGACAATGACAAGGTAAAATATGTGATTTACAATAGACATGAGATAATTAGAACAATCAGTCGGGTATTGGGTTCATGATGAGAAACAGACCTTTCCACATGGATTAGGCAATCACATTGGAAGCTGCAAGCATATTGAGGAATGTCATTAGTGAAAAAAATCTAAGCTATCAAGACGTGCAGACAAGAGCTACAATCATCAAATGAAGAACTATATCTGATATTCTTAAAAGCATCCATCAGTCAAACAAAGATATCCGCAGGTGAGAATATTAGACATAATCTAGTACCAATATACTCTAAATGTACAAATGCAACACTCAGATCACCTCCGACTCCTTATAAAAGAAAAGAAAAATGGAACTACCGCTCAGCATCAAAATATCTAAAAGTGCTCCTAGAATACGCTCTTGTATGCAGTGTTCATAATGTCTGATTATAAGATAAGACAACTTAAATCGACTAAGTAAGAGCATTGAACAAGTTAAAATGCATGCCTTGGTTGCATATACAATTGAAGAACATTAAAGGACCTGATTAAAACCAAAGTGCTGGAGATAAATAGGAACTCAGGTTCATCGGACTTTTGGCCTCTTGGCAGGTCGTCTTGAATCTCTAACATCAGGTACTCGAGATTTCCCTGCAACTTTTGCTTTCCGTCGTCGCCTTTCCTCCTCACTATCTGATTCATCACCTTTTTCCTTGTCTGCATTTCTAGCTTCTGCTTCCAATTCATCCCAGGTTTTTCCTTCCTCCTCTTCAGAATCTTCCTCTTCTTCTTCATCTTCATCAGACTCCACAAGGGACTCGTTTTCTGAATCCTCCTCATCTGATTCTGATTCCTCTTCCACATCTGAGGGCTCATATCCTTGATCAGATTCCTCCGAACCCTCTGAATCAGAATCGCTAGCTTCCATGTTCAAAAATTCCCAGCCACCATCTTCAATAAATTTCTCTGGGTCATCTGTAATAGTCTTCAATATTGGTCGCCAGTTCAAATTCATCCTGCTTTCATAATATTTGATGTCCATAGAATTGAGCCACTCCTTGATACCATCAAGTGAAGCAGAAGGAATAGCATCTATGCGAAGGATTTCCCGTTTGAAGTCCTTAAAAACAATGGCCATATCAAAGGCCTTTTGCCCAAGCCCTACTCTCTCCAGATTGACAATCTCAATCTCACTTATGGTGATCACTAGGAAGGGAATTTCTATCAACTCCACCAAACAATTAACTGTAGGAACAATAAAAGCAGAGGCTTTGTGAGGAACTCCATGAAAACCTAGCTCTCTAAATGGTATATCAAACTCTAATTCGAGATCTTTGAGATGAGACTGCTCCCATAGCTCTGACACTCTCTTCACAAAAGCTTGAAACTCTGCATTGATTTTGTTTTTCCTATCCCTCTCCTGCTGTTCTTCCTCGATTTCATCTGGATCATACATTGATCTCCTTGCACCTCCTAAAGTTTGAACCACATCCATCACCTCAACAAAGAATTGGACATCCTTGGTTTTCTTTGTGCCTACCATAATATGATTGTGTAGATGGAAATGTAGCAAAGTAATCATCTCCTTTTCGGCAGGCTGGAAGAATGCATGCTTAATGTTTTGATACATGACATCAATTCTCTCCTCCGCTCTCATGGTTGAATAGCGGAAACCATTGTAGTGACTCTCTAGGGTTCCAGTCATCTTTCTGCCTCTCCCCCCAAATACAGGCCGGATCCACAGATCTGTCAGCCTGATTGGCTTTGTTTTAGACAGCTGAAGCTTCTCTTGAGTCACTAGTGTTGCTCTTTCTGCTTTCTCGGATTCTTTCAATGCTACAGAGCGTTTGTGGGATTTGATCATCTGAACAACCTGGTTGACATGCCGTGAATCCTTCGACCGGAAAGAAATTTCCTTCACATAAATACTGCTTGGAAATTTTGTGGTTGGCATGTAGTTTGCATTAAAACCCGTCCCTGGAACATTGAAAATTATCCTTATATAAGAATTGCCTCCATCCTGTTGGCTCGAAACACTCTTGATAGTAGCTACATGAAAAGGAATCATAACACCATAAATTGGTACCAAAACTGCATCGTTCTTTGTATCAACCTGAATCATAAGATCTCTTGCAGAAGGGATGTCATCTACATTTTTGTAGGCAATCATCTCACTAGATGGCTTAGAAGAACTATGCCCGTCCCCTGAACCATTACCCCCTGTAGCCAATCTCCTTGCAGTCTCCTCGTTCTTTTGCCGTGCAAGTTCCGCCTGGTGCTGCCGCCTTTGCTCCTCTTTCGTCATCTCCTGGTTATCGGACCTCAACGTAGTTCTCGAGATGACAGACTCTCCTCCATTTGCCTCGGCCTTGGGTTTTGGTTTATCTTCCTCTTCATCATCATTGAATGAGTATGCAACATCGGTATAAACCTTAGAGCTCGCAGCAGTCGCAATTTCAGGCCCTTTATCCCTAACAACAACAGTATCAGCAATTGACAAAGAATAATTCCGAGTTTTAGAATTACCAGTCGGCAGCTGCAAATTCTGAAGTCCAAGTGCCACATTGAAAACCATTCCAGCTCTCAGAACTTTGTCATTCCTCAAATTTAAGCTCAGTCCGGACTCCCGGAACTCGATTCCAATCCCTGTTCCTGCAGACTTTGTCAAATGGGGCAGAAACTCTGGCCCATCTCTCTGGACAACTTCCACCGCCGCTTTATAAGCAGCGCTCGCAGGATTTCCCGGCCTGAGCCCATTGATCGCCGCCTCCTGGGCCTTCAACAGCACCTTATACGCCTTCCCCTGAACAGGCTCGGCATCGATCAGATAAGTTCTGGCGACGTTCGAGCAATAGCTGTTATACCGCGACCCAATAGCGCAAACAATGACACCAGTGGCTTCATAGTAGAGATTCTCGTCATTGCTAACAGCCCCCGGCCTCAAATCAAACTCACCTCCGCTCTGAAACACAGGAGGGTAACAAATATCCACATTCTCCGCCTTCAACTTGACCTTAGCTTTCTGTGGATCGAGTATTGCTTTTTCCGTATCTTCCATTAAACCAGAATGAGTGACCTTCTTCTCCTCGTCTATAATAACCTCAAGCCTCGGCACCACAACATTTTTCAGAACGGAAGCACTCAGAAAAGCAGCCTTTTTAATGCTTATAATCTCCGCCTCATCCTTGACAGCAAAAATCTCTGAAAACCCGCCGCTAACATCCACAACCTGAAACCCCGAACCCTTCAATTTTTCAGCCCAAGCTTCCAGAAGCTTTCCTTCGGGGATCTCTTTGACAATCGAGCCCACGACCACCGGAACCCTAGCTTTACTCATGGACTCACAAATTTCCTCCATTTGGGCACTTCCAGAATCGTTCCTACCCTTCACATGTAACACTATATCGATTCCCATAGAAGTCTTGGAGGGTTTCTTCAGAACTTCCAAAAGGGAAGCCTTTTTCTGGCTGCAGAGAAAATGAATCCGGCTTTCCATGAAAACCATTATGGTTTCCGGGAACTCGTACCCTAACAGCCATACGTTCAAGGCCGAGGACTTCAAGTACCGCAGATCTTCAGAAGGCGGAGGGGCCGAAACCGTTATGGCGTCGGCAGAACCCCAGAAAGCCTGCTTGTTCTCCTTCCAGTTTGTGTAGAAGGTCTTCAGCCTTTTACAGAACGTATCTGCGTTGATTTCGTAACCGCCGGAGGACGCCTTGGGAGCGTTCCCATTTCTGGCTTCTGCCATTTTTGCCACCCAAACCCTAACACAGAAACAGTATCGACTCCCCTAGGGTTTGAAACGAGGGTTTTGAGAACCTTCGACGACGGGGTTTTCTATGGATATATGGACCGCCAATGGAAGATAAATTATGGGTTTGCAGAGGGATAAATGCCGAAGAAGAAAATGATGTTATTTTCGGCATGGACAGCAGCCTTCACAGAGATTTAATGGTGGAAACGCAGAAATTATGAAGGCTCAAGTCTTCGCCATAACACTAACCTTCGCCCTTGGGATTATTATTCACTTGTTATCACATCATGGAAAATGATGGGAGGAAGAAAGAAATAGGTTGAAAACCGGGGGAGGACAAGAGGGTTTACATGGCGGGAAGATTGAGTCTTTTAACTATTTCGTCGCCTCCATTACAGAGCTCATCTCTGAATTAAAGGTCGTGGGACTTTTTCTATACCAAAGAATATTGGGGTTGTGGAATGAATGTGTAGATTAAGCGTTAACTAAAAAAATTTCGTTTTATATGTTGGTTTCAAATTTGAAAGCAGAAATTTCACTATTAAAATAAAAATATAATTTTCCTCAGGATTTATAATTTTAATAAATTAAAAATGATTTTTTAAAATATTTAAAATTTTAAATCAGTTTATATGATAAAAAGTACAATTCTAACCACAAATCATTTAAAATTCAAAATTTATCATTTTTCACATACTAACAAGCATGAGGTGTTTTGGTTTAACATTCAAACAACATTGTTTAAAGGTATGCAAATGGGAGTTCACCAAATCATTAAGTTGTATCTTTGTAAAAGCTATTTAATTTTTTTTATTTATTTTTTTTTAATAGTTAATGTGAGATTTGTGGCTTTTATGAATTTTTAAATAAATTGTATATGATGATGATGATGATTAACGTCCACTAAGATCTAATTGGTCTATCGAACCTTAAGAGGGTAAGTGATTACTTGTGATTCTTTAGAATTTTGTTTCTGTGCTCGAAAAGCATTAAGAGAAGCTTTCCAAGATCACCATACTTTTGTTGAGTTAAGAGGTTAGGAAGGTTGGTAGTGTGATCAATATTTTGAAAATGAGATCTAATAT
>JASDQU011509784.1:0-10491 GCA_032191745.1 Picea mariana | reverse complement strand
TTGAATTCGTCTATCAATAGTTGTACAGACAAATGAGTCAATTTAAAAAAATATACAATATATATATATATATATATATATATATATATATATATATTAGACATTGGAAAACACCATACAAAAACCTCAAATATTTTATATTCAGATAAATTGGGTTACAAAATACAACTGAGATTATTTCCCAAAATAGTTGTCTTGAAATAGTTCAGAACATATTCTCTAAAATTTAAATGTGTTTTCCATAATGACTGTGATTGTGGCTCCCACGAACAAAAAAGGAAAACATGTACAAGAATCAATCTTGTAGACAATCTTTTATGGATTTCATCTTGATCATCAAATGCTTGCTTGGTTAAAAACAGCGAGTTGAATATCAATTTCGGGTCTTGGAATTCATGGGTGCTGCCAGCTAGATCTATCCCAACTTCTCGAATAGTTTGTCTCTTTTAGATATGTCTTGCCTGCATTAGTTTTTTATTCAACCATCCATACTTTGCGAAGTGTTAACTTTCCTCTATCATTGAAAACTTGGGGTTTAAGGTGCCTTCCTTGTAATGTTCCTGGTCATCCACATCTGATACAACTTAGAGATGTGATTCAAGCCCAATTCAAAGACGATGGAGTGGTTTTATGTGACGTAAAATTTGGCAGAAAAAACTTATGTTAGCCAATAGAAGTTGAGACAAAAAATTCAAGTATTTTGTGACTGGTATTTTCCCTGTATTTGATCGTTTGCTTGGTCGAAATGCCTGCTTGAAGATTTGTATGTTGAATGTCTTTGTTTTCTTGATGTAAATTGGAAGGGATGTTCAAGTCGCCTGCAAAATTATCCTTTCTTGAAGTATATAGATTCTTCCAACAACACATATTTGGCAAGTGTATCAAATGTTGCAAATCACACCAGACTATATCTTTCATCATATGAGTGGCATATATCGTGGCTTACAAAATGGTCTAGAATATTCGAAAGTGATGCCAAATATTACTCCATGCTCGAATATACTCAGAAGGAAATTATAAATTTGGATCCTCACGAAGGTGAGAAACTATATGAGTGGTTGAATCAACATTCTAAAATTACAGAACCTTCTATCTCAAAGTTGTAACATACTTGACAAACAACCAACTTCTATCTCAAATTTTGTTGAGCGATGTCTGGATGTAGTAACAAAATTGACATAAAATCAACTTTTGATCACTACTGGTACTAATGTCAAGTGTATCAAGTCACAACCCCAGGCTCTAGGTAGCTTCAACTTCAGGCATCCACATTGGCGGTGACTCCAGGCTCTAGATAACTTCAACTTCAGACATTAACACTGGCGGTGGCAATGGGAAAAATTCCATTGACTGTAGGGAGGTCATGCGGTGAACAAGCAGTCCTATCATTGTGAAAGCACTTAGACTACAAGGTTTCTAGACCTACAAAGAGCATCGACTTTAGTGTTGTTTTGTCACGACAATTACAATGATGCTGTGAGTACAAAAATCTTTGGAGGTTGGGTGTCCTGTGCGATGATGACCTCGACATTAGGTACATGTTAGACATTTATTATCTGACATTGCAGTGTTAATTCAATTTCCATAGTCGATGATGGGTCGATTGCATTGGAACAAACAATATTAATTGTGTAATTAATTAACATCCTTGAGCTACGTTAATCCCAAACAATGCTTGAAACTTTTTGAACAACCATGTATTAAAAAAATACATTATTTGATATTTTAAAAAATAAGAAATTGTATTTTCTATGTCTAACATTAGGTTGCACACATAAACATTTTTAAGTTAACTGAAATTAATATATAGTCAAATAAGATCCAAGGAAGCGATCAAATTCCCTAGAGATATTTTATTTCCATCATGTTGGTTTGGATAGAAGGATCCACCACCAGGACAAATAAAGAAGGTAGCAATAAAAGCACCCGTGCAAACACAAGCTAGGGATGGAAGCACTCTATGAACAGGAAGGCACTTTGTGCTTCTTGACCTATGATCCTAATGAACAACTTGAGAGATGCTTGCGGTGAGGCCATGGAGATTTATTTGAACCAGACAAGTCAATACTTCAAGCATCGAGCAACTTCTGTTTTTTTTCAAATATCGGATCTACTGCAACAGAATAAATGAATTCTCCTTATTCAAAGAACAAGAAACAAGATGAATATTGATATTCAGTGGAAATATATATGGAATATCTACTACATCAAGGTCTATTCTAAAGAATGAAACAAAATAATTACATGAAGGGGGTAGTAAAAGGTGATCTTCAGAAACCAAATCATTACCTAAATACGTCAAACTTCTTGCAGAAGGTGGTAGTATAAAGTAATCTTCAGAAAGTGTTCCAAATTCCATAGTCCATAATTCATTTCCATTAAAATTTCCCAGTTACTTGTTGATGCATCCATCAGAAACTTTTGAGAGCCTCGTTCTCTGATTATATACCCACCTTCAACTACCAGGAGAACATTCTTGCAAAGAGAGGCAAGCTCTTTGACCCAGATGCAATTATATGCATAAGAATAGTGAAAAAAATGTGAAGTTGTGATAGAAAGTTGATTGTATGTGGAGTCTGTTACTACATATAGAGGTCGGTGAACAAACTTTGACAAAGAAGTTGACTTTATTTCAAGTGTGTTACCACACCCAGAAGTCACTAAGAAACTTTGACATAGAAAATTATGTAATTTTAGAATGTTGATTCAACCACTCATACAGTTTCTCACATTCGTGAGGATCCAAATTTATAATTTCCTTTTGAGTATATTCGTGCATGGAGTAATATTTGGCGTCACTTCTGAATATTCCAGAACATTTTGTAATCCATGATATGTGCGACTCCTCTAATGAAAGATAAATTCTTGTGAGGTCTGGAGGATTTGATACACTTGCCAAATCCGTGTTGTTTGAAGAAGCTATATACTTCAACAAAGGAGCATTTTGAAGGTGACTTGAAAGTCCTTAGAATTTCCATTAACAAAACAAATAAGTTCAACATGCAAATCTTCAGGCAGGCTTTCAACCAACCAAAGGATTGAATATAGGGAGAATACCAATCATAATATACTTGAATTTTTTGTGTCTGAGTTTCTGTTGGCTAGCATAATTTTTTTCGCTCAAATCCGATGTCACATAAAACCATTCCCTCATCTTTCAATTGGGATTGAATGGCATCTCTAAGTTGTCTCACATGTGGATGACTAGGAACATTACAAGAAAGGCACCTTAAAGCCCAAGTTTTCGATGATAGAGGGAAATGGGAATAAGTATTTAAAATGAACGTTGGAGGATGAAAGTATAATCTTTTGTAAATATTGGTTTAATGGGTTTTAATAGGAGACCTCGTCGAAATTTTTGCCTATTAGTGCCAATCTTTCTGAATATGTGTGGTGAGTTGTCACTAATAACATATGAGTTAGCATTTCCATATGCAAGAATAATCTCAAATATGACAACCTACAATATATGCATAGTATTAAAGAGGGACATGACGTAAACACCTTTGTGGATGATAGTGGGGAAGCACAATATTGCACTCTTACTATGATGATGCCTTAAAAGAACTAAAATGACCAACAATTTTTTCCAATTCAATATGGACACAAAAAAAATCATCAGATCCCATAATATTCATCCGTTAATGCATTTTAATGGGAGATGTCCTCGAGCTTTCCCCTTATTAATGCCAATATTTTTGAACCTTTCTGGTTAGTTGACACTAGTAAAAGAATAATTAATCTGCATTGGGAAGGGAGGAAGGTGGCGAGGATAGAGGGGAGCGAAAAATGATTTCAAATTTTTGTGAACCCAAAAATTCGTGAACCCGCGAAACATTGAAGAATCGATTAAGTATGGAATGGTGGGTCGTTCAGATGGAGTCATCATAGGTAGAGTCACGCTTGCAAGTTCGAGGAGTCTGGGATCGAATTGTATATCATCGAAGTTTTGGGTGCAAGATGTATACCCCAAACACAAGGCGTGAGAGTTCGATAGTGCCTATCCGCGAACCCATGGTCTTAAAATTATCTAAGTATGCAAATTAATGATAGTCGGGTGGACTCATGATGTGAAAATATAGATGGAGATGAGGATTTGTCAGTTCGCCACCCCGAGAATCCGCGAGCATAGGAGCATGACTAAGTATAGAACCAAAAATGGATAATAGAGGGGAAGAAGAAAAGGAAAAACGGGTAAGTATAGAAGAGGAAAAAGAAAGGGAGATAAGAACTTTATCCCTCACTCAACAACACTTAGTCTCATAATTATGAAGCCATAGAAACACATTAACTATGGGAAAAAAATTCTCAGCTATGAAATATAGTCGGAGCTCGACAAACGCTGGTTCAAGTCCAAAGAAATGTTGTTTATATCTATTTCAACATTTTTCATATTATTTTATTTTAATAGTATTTTTGTTGGCCCAATTGTAAAACCATGTTCCAATTTGCATTTCTCAATTGGAGATATGTTTGTGAAGACACATTTCCTTGAACCACAATCCAGGGAAAGTGCAACGTCAACTTTTTGTTGAGGAGAGATTTGTTGAAGATTAAGAAATGCATTTCCAAGTGCACATATCATTTGCATGTGTATTCAATCTTTCATGTTATTTGTGTATTCTTCGGAATGAACTTGTCATAGATTTGTCAATCTTTTCCATGTCATTATGGCTACAACAGAGATGGAATCTCTGGCGAACAACCACTTTCAAGAAAAACACCAAGAAAACACCACACTCTTGTTTCCTTGGTTATAGTAGGAACATACGAAAAATGTTATGCAAGAGGATTTCATCTCAGGCATTTCGAGTATTGAAAATTCTTACTTGCAAACTAGAAATAGAAAACAAAAACCAACAAACAGGAATGCAACCATGACACTGAGACTCACCGGTGAATGGGGAAGGACAGAAGCACCTCCCCTGGCTTGCAAACTGCAACAACATTTCCAACTACAGATGCAGGACCCCAACCTTGCAAATTTGAAGAGAACAAGAGCAAGCATAAAACAAAAAACCTATGAACAAGTACCAAGAGGCCCAACTGCAACTGCAGGACCTAAACTCTAGAAATTTGAATAAAACAAAATAAGCAACATCCATCAAACCAACGAGCAAGCATCAACCAATCAACCATGAATGTCGGTGAAGAAAAATATTGCCCAAATTCAATGCAAACAAGATTGTATAAAAAAACTGGAGGAAAATGTATTGTAACATGCCTGTTAAGAAAACATTTTAGGCTGTGAGGCCTATCAGGTAAACATTTAAGGTTGCAGGGATGATGCAAAGGCCTCCCACTGTGTAAACATTTAAGAAAGTTGTAGTTTGCATAGTTGACATTCTACATATGCAATTGGAACTGCGCTTATGTCGCTCCCCATTCATGGGTAAGTTTCACTTCCATGGTTGCATCCCTATTCGTTGTTTGTTTTTTTTCCAATTTATAAGTAAGAATTTTCAATACCGGGAGCGATAAAAATCCTCTTGCAGAACATCTTTGTATGTGACTACCATGACCAAAAAAACAAGACTGTAATGTTGTCTTCGTCTTGTTCCTGAATGCAATTTTTGATGCATAACCCACCTCCATCACAACCACAATGACATATAAAAAAGGAAATCAAATTTTCTCCTCACATACAAAGATGTTTTGCAAGAGGATTTTGACTCAGGCATCTCCGGTATTGAAGTTTTTCACTTGCAAACTGGAAACAACAAACAACAAAAAATGAATAGGAAGGTAAACATAGCAATGAAACCCACCCGTCAATGGGGCATGACAAAAGATCAGTTCCAATCGTGGTTGCAGAATCCGAAGTGTGAAAACTACAACAAGAGCAATAGGCAAAGAAGAGAAACAACAATAGGAAAAAAAGAAACCAGTGAAAAAGAAATGAGCAAGCATCAACCAATGAACCAGTAATGTCGTTGAAGAACAATATTGCCCATATTCACTGCAGACAACATTGTATATATATAAAAAAATCGGACGAAAAATGTATTGTAGCAGGTCTGTTAAGTAATGCAGAAATGCAACCGCGACACTGAGACCCATCGGTGAATGGGGAAGGATAGAAGAACAACCCCTGGCCTGCAAACTGCAACAACAGGTCCAACTGTGGATGCAGGACCCCAACCTTGCAAAGTTGAAGAAAACAAGAGAAAGCAACAAGCAACAAACCAGTGAACAAGTACCAAGAGGCCCAACTGCAGTTGTAGGACCTCAACTCTGCAAAGTTGAATCAAACAACAATAAGCAACATCCAACAAACCAACGAGCAAGCATCAACCAGTCAACCATGAATGCCAGTGAAGAACAATATTGGCCAAATTCACTACAGACAATATTGTATCAAAAAATCGGAGGAAAATGTATTGTAACACACATGTTAAGAAAACATTTCAGGCTATTAGGCCTATTAGGTAAACATTTAAGGATGTGAGGACAGTCCAAACGCCTCCCACTCTCTAAACATTTAAGAAAGTTGCAATTTTCTCGGTTGGAATTCTACATCCGCAATTGGAACTGCACTTTTCTTATTCCCCATTCATGGGTAAGTTTCGCTGCCATTGTTGCATCCCTATTCATTGTTTGTTCTTTTTCCAATTTGCAAGTAAGAATTTTCAATACTGGGAGCGATCAAAATCCTCTTGCAGAACATCTTTGTATGTGATTACTATGACAAGATAAACATGACTGTAATGATGTCCTGTTCTTGTTCCTAAACACCAATGTTCGACACAGAACTCACCTCCATCGCAGCCATAGTGACATATAAAAAAAGAAATCAAATTTTATCCTCACATACAAAGATGTTCTGGAAGAGGATTTTGACTCAGGCATCTCCAGTATTGAAAATTTTCACTTGCAAACTGGAAATAAAAATCAACAAACAACAAATAGGACGGTAAACATGGTACTGAAACCCACCCATCAATGGGGAACGACAGAAGCGCAGTTCCAATCACGGTCGCAGAATCCCAAGCATGCAAACTACAACAAGAGAAACAAGCAAGCAAGAGCAACAAAAACAAACAAACACGAAATTAGTGAACAAGCAGTGAGCAAGCATCAACCAGTGAACCAGTAATGTCGTTGAAGAACAATATTGTCCATATTCACTGCAGACAACATTGTATAAAAAAATTCAGATGAAAATGTATTGTAACATGCATGTTAAGTAAACATTTAAAGTTGTGAGGCCTGTTAGGTAAACATTTAAGTCTGTCGGGACCGCTGAAGGGGATCGCGCTGTGTAAACATTTAAGAAAGAATGCAGTGTGGCAAGTCTGTTACATATGCAAAACAATTATTATATTATTTTATAATAATATAAAATAAAAAAATAAAAAATAAATAGTAATAATAATAACAATAGTTCGAACAATAGAGACTATGAAAAAAAAAATTAGTCAAAGGAAAAACTAATATGAAGTCAACTAATAAAAATCTCACTCTTGATGCTCAAAACTTTGGATATCTAAATATTTTAATAAAAATAGTAAAAATTCAGAAAGACCGTAGATGATCAAAAACTTTGGATATGCTAACATATAAAACATTGGGAATAGCTAAGCTTGCAATAAGACCTCCATTCTGTTATCCAAAGATCATGACATATATGGTATTTTTTATTATATACAAATGAATATTTTTAATTCTCTAGTTCCAACAATAGAGATTATGCAAATATTTTTAGTCAAAGGACAAACTAATATGAAGTTAACGAATTATGGATTGCTATAGTCCCTCTACCCTTAGAGGGACTAATAAGGATAATAAATTTATTATCATTAATGATGATAAATTTAATATTAATTAGGGACTTAACATTTTATAATTTATTAATTATGGGGATAGACTTATATCTATTAAAAATGGTCAAAATTAATATATTTTTAATAACATATTTGTTTTTAATGGACAAGATTTCATATCTTCTTAATATTTTTAGTTGTCACAATAAATTAAATGTTAAGATTTCACCCATTAACTTCCTCCCATGACAAAAGATGTTAATTGATCATTAAAAAGGTGATTAAACTTATTAGTATAACAATGAAAATTAACTTTAAATTTAAATGTTTTACTGTATTTACATTTAGATATTTTACTGTGATTTGATTTGTTTTTATGTTTATGATTTTCCAATATACATTCATTGTAACTCATTGTTTACTGCAAGGGTTGTTTGAAGCAATGGTGGTATGCTCACAATCCTTGGCTAAGATTAGGGAATAGTCTTTTGTATAGTCCATCATAAATTTTGTATATATTATTGTTTAGGGTTGGTAGGTTTTCAAGATAAAGATTTACCCTTTTTTTTGCTTTTATGTTTTTACGACAAGATAGAAAAAATTGCAAATTTTTATAGAATTTATTGTAGTTATGTTATGTTAGTTATGGCTAATTTAGTGTTAATAATTTAATATTCAATAATTTGAAATTCATTTACTAAATATTTTATTTTAGTAATTAATTTGGGAAGTTAAAATTCATTTATTGTTAATGTTTTATTATATTTTTAATATTAATAGGGTTGAAGAGGAAAATCAATTTCTCTTAAAATATCCAACATATATTCATATTAGATCTCAATTTCAAAGGATTTGTCATAATATCTACTTTCTTAACTTTTTAAATAAGCAAAATTATGGGGATCTTATAACACTTATTATTTTTTTAAGAAATAAATAAAATTCTAAAGAATTCCAAATAATTCCTTACCTTCTTAAGGTCTAATAAAACAATTCCACTCTAATCACTATGATTATTATCAAAATATATATATAATTTTCAATAAAATATTTACTCAAAACATTAAAAAATTTGAAAACTCTAACCTAATAAAATTAATATAAATTTTCAATTTTAAAATTGAAAACAGTTAATAGATTTCCAATGTAAACATATTCAATATAAATTTGTTTTTGCAAACTACATCTTATAAAGACAAGTCTATTTTTTGCAAATTACATCTTATTGGTTAAGACATGCGCACACTCTTCCAGTGTGGGGAGAGGTCATGAGTTCGAAACCTATGTCCCTTGGGGTTGCGAAGCTTTATCATTCCCATACCAACCACTATGTGGAGAAGTATCTGGGGTGGGTTTCCAGCGCGGAATCTCCAACGTGGAAAAAAAAAAAAGACAAATCTATTTAATCGTTTTTTCTTTTTAAATTGTAGCTTTATAACATCAAAGTAAGTAATGGATTATTGTGACCATTGAAACATCTGTTCTTTTTTCTGCGTGACAGTGATGGAACCACTAATATCTGAACTTACCAAATTTCACCAAGTCTCCCACTTCGAATATATTATTAAAAATTACGCCTATTTTAACGTGCAAGAAAGTCAATTTTCAGCTCTGAAATTTTTTACTAACTGTCATTTCATTTTAGATTTCATTAGTGTGGACGTTATATTCAGAGCTGCGTTGTCTGACTGTTTTACCAACTAGCACAGCCGTAGGTTGGTAAAATTCTCAACGCAGTGTGAAAATTTGACTAGTAGTTAAAAAAAACCCTAATTGACATCAGGTCCATGAAAATTCCTGGTTCAGTAAATAATCGACTCAGCAAATGATGCAGTAAATAATTTGATCAGTTTAAATTAATTTTATTAATGATTAACGGCACTGTCTTGATCCACACCATTAAGGAATTAACTATCAACCGTGGAATTATCTTGAACATACAAAACGAAGGACCGAATTCACATTACTCTAGCCAGGATCAGAGAATATGAAAGGGTTGTAATTATGGCTGCTGCCATTGGTAGGTGTAGGTGTATGGCAGATATACAAACAGTGGTAGAAATGTTAATTTAAAAAAAAAGTTAATATTGAGTAAATTTATAATTTTATGTAAGTTTGGTAATCATTTGAACGTAATAATTAGATGGTTACACAGTAATTTTTTAATTATATTAACTAAATGTTAAAAAGGAAATAGTTTAACAGACACCTAGAAAATGCAAGAAAGTTATGAACATGAGATTTTATTCATTGATTTGGAAAGATGACCAAGAATATGCCAGCATCTTCAATTGATAACCATCAGATTGGAATTTATGGTTAAAAGATGATTAAATGTATCCATTTCCAATAAGTGTAAGTCTTTAGGAGTAAATACAAAATGTGTTTTTAGTTAAAACTTGGTGATCTAAATTTAAACTAAATCAATATTAGGAAATCAATATTTGTTGTTGTTTAAAATCCATTTTTAAATGGATTCAACATGTTAAAAACTCTTGAATTATACATAAATAATCACTCAAATGTAAAAATATAACAATTTCTCTCATACACAAATATAACAATTCTCATATACATATATAACAATTTCTAACAGGATTTTAACCAAATATCCCCAAAAATATATCCCCAAAAATATGGCTGAATCATTTCCTACAACTACGGCGCAACGGCCACGCCAGTGAACGGCACGGGGACTTGGTATAAAAGTAAGCTCTCATTAACCTTA
>JASDQU011509783.1:0-11682 GCA_032191745.1 Picea mariana | reverse complement strand
TTTCTAAAGCGCTCAACAACCCCTCCTGTGAGCTCCTCTTGGATAAAATGTAAGAAAAACTCTGAATCTGGACCCACCATTCTTTGTCCCTTCCACGTCGAGTCCTTCTCTTAAAGTCGATCCTCTTGGCTCTCCCTGTCTATAACTTCTCAATCCTAGCAGCCCTGGTGAAGATCCTTCAACAGATGAGGGCAATCCAGAGAAAGTTTTTGTGGCACGGGCCTTCTAAATACCTAAAGTATCCCTTGGTAGCTTGGCGGATCCTCTGTAGACCCAAATCTCATGGGGGACTGGGTATCAAAGATCCCCTCTTGACTAGCTCCACGTTGGCCGCCAAACTCTAGTGGCGCTGGATAAATTCTCCTTTAGCCCTTTGGGACAAATTCTGGAAAGGTAAGTACAAGCCTCTCATCCCAACCCAAATCTTAATTTGAGTAGATGGAATCCGAATGGGGTCGATGATCTGGAATAATGATTGGCAGAATCGGTGGATGGTTCAGTCTCAGTGTTTTTGGGAAGTCTATAATGGAGTTACGACCCTGTGTTGGGATGATGCTTGGGAACAACTTCCCATTTTGGGGATTGAAGATAAGTTTCGAGCCATAAGAAGCACCCTTGATGGAGAAGGATGGGAAAGGCTTCACCAATTCTGGAAAAATCCACCTCTCTCTGCGAATAGCCTCATACGGTCTTGGAAACCTCTCGAGGAATGGCCAATTCTTTGGACAAAAGAAACCAAGGAGTCGCTCTCCAAAACTCTTCAAGAGAGACAGGGTCGAGTGCATAGAAGGGGAAGATATCATTTGTTGGGGATCTTGAGGAAATGGAGAATTCAATGTCAAAGCAACCTACCAAATATTGCAAGACTTAGGCCCTCTTCCCAATAAACCCATCTGGAGAAAAATCTAGTCTAAATCTCTCTAGCCCAAAATTTATACCTTTTTATGGCTGGTAGCTAACAAAAAAATCCTAACTTGGGATCGGCTCCTAAAAAAAGGGCTTTATGGGCCTTCGAGGTGTAGTCTATGCTATGAGTCTAAAGAAACCCAAGATCATCTCCTAAGCAATTGTAATCTCACTATGCAATTATGGGACCATGTAGTCACCAACTTCCGGAGAACAGACCTGCAAAGATACAATGTCGTAGCTACTATAGAACTATGGAAAGCTAATCCCTTCAACAATAACATCCTTAACAGAGCCTGGGATATTTTCCTAGGTTTCCTAATTATGTGGAATGTATGGAAAGAAAGAAACAAAAGAATTTTTAAAGACAAAGCCCTTACCAAAAATCAACTCTGGGAGATTATCAACAAAAATATGTTTGAGTCCATAGCAACATCCCAGTGGACGGTTCAATATCTCCAGGTTCAAGGACCCGAAACAACTATCTTCATTAATTGGAAACTTCATCCTTGCCTCAATCAAAAACCTCAGGAGAAAAAGATAAACAAAGTCCAAATTAGGGACTTCTAGAGACCCCCTCAATAAGGTTTTATTAAGTAAAACTTTGACAGGGCTTCTAAAGGAAACCGAGGCCCAACAAAGGTGAGCGGGGTCTTCACGAACTGCAAAGAGGAACCCCTCTTTTTCTTTGCGACCAACCTAGGAGTAACTTCGAAGAAAATAGTCGAGTTGGCGGGCCTCAGGAGAGGCATTGAAGTAGCAATAGGCAGAGGATTTTTGGCCTTGGAAGTTGGGGGCGATTCCCTTCTGGTCATCAAAGGACTATAACAGCTCATGAACGGGGCCAAAGCAGAGAGGATCTCTGAGAATTGGCGCCTAAGCTATGGATTTTCAGTCTTGGTATCCTTGGTAACAAACCTAACAACCATCATCTCTGAGTTGATCAAAAGGAAATCCAACGTGGTGGTCGATTGCATGACCAACATAGGTGTCACAAAGCATGAGTAGTTTCGGATCTGGCACCCAAGGGACCCACTGATAGGTGGATTAGAAGATTAGATGTACCGTAGTTTTCAAGACGACATCACAACGTGGAGGGAGGCCACAGAGCATATCAGTCGAGACACTTGGGAGCAAGGTCCCCATATTGAAGTATTCACGGAGGACAGATAGCCCAGATCTGTAATGTCAGGTGAAGTGGTTGATAGGACGACCTCCACGTAGCGATCTCACACCCCAAGCCAGGAAGAGAAGAAAGGAAGCCTCTTGGAATCACTTGCATAAACGAGGAGACATTTATAGAGAAGAACAACGGTGACAGAGAGCTTATGGGAAAGGATGGTCGACCTACGGTTAACCCTCCATGAGGAAGCGTACAAAATAAGTTCGGACAGATAGAGCATGCTCGAAAAGGAATTATGTTATCTCAGGTATAAGTGGTCACATGCCACAGACAATCTTGGCGGCCAAGAGGAGAAGGGTTGATGTCTGATCACCCTCTCCTCCATCATTGATATTGGTGAGAAATTTTACCAAGTAAGAAACACGATCGAGGAGGACCAGAGAGGCAGTTTCAATGATGAGGCCCGCAACCATAAATACAAGGCTTGCCGGAGCATGCTCTCACTATTCTCTCTCTACTACTATCTCCCAGCCCTCCTTTGGATGACCCTCAGACTGGTTATATAACTTGCCGTAGGAAAAACATGACTCGTCGCTGGAGCAAAACGCTGAAGCAGGGGCAACCTAGACACCACGACCATGAAGCTTCAACCTCCAGAGGCCATAGTCGACTCTCCAGAGAAGAAAAGGAAGCCCATGCAACAGAGGGACGCTTTTGGGTTTATTGTGAGATGGAAAGATTCAGGCCGAGAACACTATTGAAGACAGAGTTCTGGCCTTGAGAAGGAAAACCAGGGAGGAGAAATAATCCAAGAAGTGACGCGTTGGGTGGCCAACCCTGGTAACCCTCAGACCATAGATACAACATATTTTCGAATGGTAGAATCCTATTGGATGACTAAAGCTCTGGTGTCCCAGGCGGTCAATGAAACCCGCCATCAGAACTCTGAGATTCTTCAGGCAATTCACATTCTAGAGGGGAAGTTTGAACTCTTTTGTCATTCTCAGTATGGCAATAAGTTCAGGGTCATCAAACCATATCAAAACCCAGCTAGCAAGGTGAAAGGTATGCAGTGTGATTCGCCTCCTAGATCTATTCTCAGACCCATCCAAATAGAGGACGACGAGGACTAGACCCAGAAGGATTCGTCCCTCCCTCGACAGGAGAACCAACGTCAGCTGAAGCAAGAGCCCAGGGGCCACTCCAGACCAGACCAAACCCTGATGTAGAGGGCACTAGGTTCTTATTAGGGCTCTCCCAACCTACTGAATTTGTTGTTTTTGCTTTTCTTAGTTAGGTCGTGCTTGAGGAAGTTTTCCATTGGCTCGTCCTTTTTGTTTTCAAGATATAGGCTAGGCTTCTTCTTGACTCTCTGTTGAAAACTCTCTCGTCGAAGGTGTCGAATAGCCATTTTGTGAACTCTAAAAGTATTTGAACATCTTTGGAAGTATTGTGACAGGGTTTAGGGGTCTGGTTTCCCTTTGAGGCAGACCCCCCTCGCCACATCTTTTTGTACTTTATTTTTTGATATAATAGAAGTCCCTTGTTTTAGCTTAAAAAAAAGTAGGATATTTTCATCAATTAGGGATTGAAGGATTCTTTTTAGTGAGCATGTTGTGGTATATAGATATTAAAAAAGTCGTTCATGTTGTTGAAAAGACAATAATTGTTTTTTTTTGTGTTTTACTTTAACATCTTCTAAATTTTTATGGTTTGAATCTAGCAAGAAATTTAAAAAGATCATTGGAATTGTAGATTTCAATTGTTGAAAGGGTTTTTTAGGGTGTTGAATCGATTTTTGTATTCAAATGCAATTTAAACCATGGAAATTTACAATTTCACTTACATTTACAAAACCAAAAAAAATAAAAAAATGTAGAACTTTTAGACTTTCTTTTCCTTTTTCTTTCTTATCTTTCTTAAACTTCCTATTTTTTTAATTTTGTTTTTAATATTTCTTTTCTCTCTTATATATATATTTTTCCAAATTAATTATAAGAAAATATTCAAATTTTCACTTCCTAATACAATTTAATAGGAAAAAGATCTAAACCATATCTTCTATCTTTTCTTCCCCATTACTGCGAGATCTCTAAATTCTTTCAAATATTTCAAAGTTTTGAATCTCGCAAAAATTCAAAAAATGAAGTGTGAAAAAAACTGCATTCAAAGATTTGAAAAATACCATGATTTGTAAGCACTTTGAAGGGAAGGGGATCATGGCATAGAATTCCCAGTTTTTTTTCAAAACCACTCCCATCATAATGCCAGGGGCTAGATCTATTTGCAACGAGATAAACAATATTACGTAATGTTTGAATCAAGGAATGAGGTACAGGCAGAAGCATAGAGGGATTGGTACACAAAGATAGTTTTGATGAACCAAAAGAAGCCGAAGAGTCAAAGCTTGTTATTTGTTTCCGCATTACTTCAAATATAGTTTTTTTAAACCTCTCAAAGTCGAGTTATTTTAAATTAAAATGGGTTGATTTACATTAGTTTGTTTTTTATATACAAAATTTCATAAATTTTATTATATTTAAAATATATATATATATATATATATATATATATATATATATATATTAAATAATTATTATTAAAATAAAATTAAAATAATATATCAAATAAATTTTATATGATAAAAAATTAGTAATTTTAAAATTTCAATAAAATAATTTTATGATTGGTGAAATACATCATTGATAAAACCATTAACCCCTTGAGGAGGGATATAAATTATCAAAACAAAAAAAAAAGATTAAAATTATGTGAAAATGGTCATACACACAAGTATTGTCGTAGTTTTGAATGCATTGCACAAACGTATTGTTTAAGGTCACCTTGGGTATGATCTCACCATCATGATTTCATGGAGTGGTAAGGTCAAAGATGACGGTGGGCAATATCCACCTTGCTACGCAATATTGAATGTTATGGTGGGTGGTGTACTATAGGCCGTGGGATTTGAAAGCAATTTAGATTCAACGACCTATACACCACTCACCACAACATTCATAGCAGGGTGGATGTTGTCCGCCAATGACAACAACAAGACCCTCAACCGTGGACGATAATCTCCACTTACTTTACTTTGTGACAAGAATGTAAACCAAAACCCCAATATCAAAATATTTGTTTATACCAATGCCAATAGCTTCCTCTCTATCTGGCTCCTCATTCGTACACAATATCATGTTCATTCAACTGAAAAATCCAAACTTGACTCCACTTGGTTTTATTTATCTCAACAAAGTACTGAGAATTCCTCTTAAAGCAAAATAGTCAATCCAAAATGCTTTGCAAACCTTCATTAACATCTTAACTTTCCTCCATCCTACCTTTGTTTGGCTTTATCAGATATTTGTCTTGTGAACATCACTTTATTCCATAGATTAGAGTATGCTAAAGAATCCATTCTTAATGCAATATGGTGCATGCGATATCAAAGAGGATATATTATTATATTCAATTTTAATGGAGTGCCCACAATGTCATTTTCTTTTTAGAGCTAATGTATCTTTATATTTCAAAAACTAATGTCTACATCATACATACATTAGTGCGTGGGGATAAAATGTGCACAAATTTCATTGTGCTTTTTTTTTATGGGTTTTTACTTTGTGTGCAAACAACACCCCAACACTTCATAATGTCATTATTGGAATAACATAATAAGTCACATTTTAGTGAAATTGGAATGGTATAACCCTTCCTTTTAAGGGGAGGTTTTTACTTGCTAAGCAATCAACATTTCAATATACTCATGTTGGCATTTCATCATGATAACTTATTTTGAAAAAAACAATGTATAGGTGGTGTTCTTCCATACACATCTAGAAACACAATTTTTCATCTCCAAAGAGAACATATTTGAGAAGCTTTAAAATTGGATTTCTAGAAACATGTGGTCCACCCTAACCTTCAATAGTCTTGTTTATCACTCAAAATTTTGTTGATGAAATGTCATAACTCAAGTGTGCATGTTTTATATATTCTAGAGTGTTGCATTGCCTCTTTGACACTTCTCCATTTACATATCCTAGAGTGTTGCATGGCTCTTTGATGCTTCTCCATAATATTGACCATCGTCAATATTTCTAAGTGCACTAAACATGTTTTACTGAACAACCTTTGCCTTAGTTTTTTCCATCATCTTCGCATATAACATTCATGATTGGAGGATAATAACTCTTTTCACTATTTTTTTCCTTTTTTATTTGTGTGATTCCCGTATGAATATAGGAAATCTAAGAAGTGCATAGTATTTGGAAAAATACCTCTTACAATACCCTCTACATGCAATGTTTTAACCCATGAACGAGCGAGACTAGGGACAATACCTCCCACTTGTGACCTCATATCCCACAAGTAGTTGAGGCCAAGTGCAATAAATCCCTCTATTTTCCACCTATTAAGTTGCACGCAGTTGAGGCTAGGTGCAACACCTCCCACTTTGTGACTTCTTAGCTCACAAGCGGTTGGCTCTAGGTGAAATACTCACAATTTGCCACTTGTTAGCCCATGAATGATTGGCACTCAGTGCATCACACCCCACTTGTGAATTCTTAGTATATTGTATGGATTTTGCACTTCATACTAGCCATGCACATATCCCCTCAAATATCATTGTATCGAGTTTACATAATACATGTGCCATCCCAAACCAACTTTAGGATGGCATAAAGGTCCTTCATCTTATCTTTTTTATGATTCATGTGCTAACATTTTCCTTTTTATGTCCCTTCCATGATTTAAATGTGTGACTTCCTCCCATTTGATTTAGCTGCAACAATCGCCACTTGCGAATTCTTAGCCCATGAATGATTGGCCCAATGCATTACCACTCCACTTGAAACTTCTTAGTGTATTGTATGGATTTTTCACTTCATATTAGCCACACACATACCCCATCGAATATCATTGTATGAAATTTACATAAGACATGTGCCACCCCAAACCAACTTTGGGACGGTATAAAGGCCCTCCATCTCGTCTTTTTAATTATTCACATGTTGAAGTTCTCCTTTGTGTGTCCCTTAACAATGCTCCTTATTCCTTTCCTTATCCTATATGTCCACACCTTAATTCATTGTGGCATTGTCATTCATCCCTTTAGGGGGTATGCTAGTATTCTACAATGTAAATGGCAATATATGGAAACATTTATAATATTTTTAATGTTATTAATTTAGTTTTTGTTAAAGTAACTTGTTGGTGGTTGAAGATAGACTTCCAATCTTATTAAATGTTTTTGGATTTGAATAGTTAACTTATTTCTTTATATTGAACAAAGATGAGCTCTAAGTTGATTAAAAGTAGATTTAGATCATATTTTATAACTATAACTAAAAGGCAATTTTAACCTAGATACTATTTGCAAGAAGGTCATTATCCCATTTTTTTTTGTTTGCTAGCGAGTTTATGACCTACGAGACTAGCCCGTGGTCTAAGAAATTGTGACCCAGGGGCATCTAAGCCGTCAAAATCACCCGAGGATCACACCCGGTCTAGGCCACACCAACCCTTACATGGATGGACTTTTTTGGATGTCTCCTCCCGACTACCACGAGTTTTAAATCTTGATCGCCTTATAGAACGAAATCCTCGAAAACCAATCGCGCTAGCGAGATTTGACTCTTAAATTTGAAGGACACGGGGGTGGGCTTTGATCCACTTATGTGTGCATGAGTCACGATACCATTTAATATAATATCTCTGGGTGCAACCATAGGTTTGATCACTGCCTCAAGGTGCCCCCATGGCTCCAAGTTAGGCCCTCATGGGAATTGAACCTTGCCCAACGGAGACAAACTCCTCGCTTTCCACCATTGGATCCAACCCCTTTGGGATGCTATCCCATATTACTGTTACATTGAAGTCATATATATTTAAATAACATTTAATTTTAACTCCATATATAAAATCAAATACTACCTCAATCACAATTTAAAATTTTTTATTTAAGAAAAATGAAAATCGTATAAATATATTAATTAATAATTAAATAATAGTTTTTTTTTTCTCAAATTTAATTTTTATTAAAGTTTATTATTAAATAATTTCATTTTTAAAAACTAATTTATTATTAAATTAATTAAAATTGCATTTGATGATTATAGAATTAAATTTAACAATTTCATAAATCCCTCCTTTCCTTAAATTGTACAATTTATGAATCTAATATATAATTTGATGTTAAAATATGATTTACTTTGAAAAAAATTGACTTGTTTTCAAAAAGGAAAAATAGAAACTGTTTCATCAAACAAACACAACTTTTATTGAATTTCCATCAATAAAAGTTGGGATGGGAGGTCAACTGGAAGGACACACAATGGGATGGGATGTCAACTAGAAGGACACATAGCGGTTTCATCGATCATGAGTGCTCATGTGGAGGAGATAAGTCAATACGACGAGGAGGCTTTGAGCCATTATGGCTGGACCTCCATGGTCTATTTTTGAAGTTTGTCGTCCCACTAAAGGACATGCATTAAAAATAAGCATAATGATGGATAGATGAATTGATACAAAGGCAATTATGGTGGGTTTCAATATGAGCAAGGGCATTAAACAATGGAGGTAGGTCTCGTCAAGTCCATAGGCCAGTGAAGTAATGGTTATTTGAAGCCAAGGCTTCTTACTAGTTCATAAGCATTTTTCCCGGAAAGCACTGGGTTTCATCTATTTCTTTGGTATTTGGGTTGAGGTTTTGACTAGCGAATTGTCTATTTGGAAGGAAGGTGAACTAGATGGCAAGCGACAAAGAGTTTTGGGATGGGGAAACCAACCAATTTCCATGTCGGAGTAGATCGAGGAAGTGTAGAGCATCTTCAGACCTAGGAATAAGACCCTTGAAGACCAGGACGAAGCAGTGCCCTATGGTGGCAACTACGAAAGCCTGTAATCATAGGTTCTTTGCAGAGGTCAAACACGAAGGGGGATAGATTGAAAACATGGTAAAGGAGACTAGAAGGTTGACATCTAGTGATAAAATTAATGTCAAGTTTATTTCTTAACTACACATAGTTCTCAAGAAGTAGAGACACAAAGTATCTAAGGATGGTGGATATATTTCAAGATAAATCCAGACTTTCATTGCTATGAATATTAAATTAAATGACCCTCAACACAACAAAATTCTCAATAAGCTAGACCAACTAGACCATCAATATGAAAATTTAATCTGGATGTCCAAGGCAAGAAGTGAGTAACTATAAGAAAATGGCAATGGAAAAGAAAGAGGATCAAAGAAGGACAATGATGAGGGAAAAACAACCCCAGAAAGTTGTTAGGACGATGAATCAAGGAGGGGAAACTCTCCCTATCTATGTCAACGTGGACTATGAATCCAAGCATTAACTTCATCCATTCTATGTCAAATTGTTGTGTCTAATTCTTTTTTTATTAGTCCCTGCCAAAGGCTTGGGACTATAGCGATGAGTTGCCCTTTGACTGTCTATTAGTTTATAGTTGACTTTAGATTTTTGTTTTATATCAAATGTGTAACATAAGAAATGAATATATATATTTTTCTTAATAATAAAATAATATATTTTTCTAAAATTTGATTGGCTGATATGTTTGATGTGTTATTGCAGGCTTCACGTCTTTCAATGTAAACACAATTAATAGATTTGACAATTTCACACAGCAGAGCAGAGAGGGAAGGGCCAATTGTACCGTGGTCATAACAATACGCAATGGCAGAAGTAGTATGGAACGACATCAACCCATCCTCGGGCCTCGAATCAGCTGGTTTAAAAAAAAATTTCCTTCGCGATGGGGTGTGGGGTTGCTGCGCAGCGACAAACAATATCATGGAGATCATAATTTTAACCTGTGGATTCTAATCTCTATCATGTCGCTACTTTCACACTATATTCATTACTCTTCCACGTCATAAATGTTTTCTTTAATTTTAGAGTAGTTTGGATTATCATTACGACTGTGTATGGGGTTGTCGTTTGTCTGCCATTGCCAGTCATTTCCGCTCTGCCTGTTCTTTATTTTTACACAGTTCCAATTTGATTATGTTCATTGAACTGGGAAACCCCAACTCAACCATTGAATTCAAAGCTACCATTTCATCTTTCACATGACTCAGTATCTTCCTCTCGATTCGGCTTTGCAATATTTGTGTATCATATCATGACAACTGTAGAATCGGTTCCCTCCCTTGCCCCTAACTCTACATAAGAGGTTATTTCTCTTCTCATTTATTCTCGCCTCTTCCAGTTCCCAATAATGTCGCTTTTAATCTTTTCTTCTTACAAACTTGTTTGATTTATTTTAAATGCTCTGCAGGGAACTCAGAAATCGCCGTCAATGGCTGGAGGACCAGATATCTCTATTTTAACTGTAAATACGGCTTTCCCTGCTTTCCACTTATTTGCACCAATTTCTCCATTTTTCTCGGTTTCATTATGCGATATGTTTCCCTTTAAACTTCTTTTGTTGCACGCGGATAATGGGGCCGATTCTATATGTGCATCACCATACATTAGCTTAACGCGTGTTTTTGGTGATGTGGTTGATAATGGGTTATAAGTAATTATCATTATTGGAGGATCTCAATGATTCAAGGGTAGATTTGCTCGATCGGATTCAGAGCCTAAAAAATGTAGGTATCATATGACGATGTCTTATTGCTTCATCTGCTCTTACCAGCTTTTTCGTTTAATGCTTGGAAATTTATTCTGTGTCACTTGTTTTTGAATGGCTTTTAGGATTTGCAAGATTGGCGTGGTAGGCTCGATACTCAAATCAAAACTTACCGACAGGTATGGAAATACCATTTCAATCCTTCACCTTCAGCGGGGGGAATAGAGCATTGTGTTCTGTGGCTAGGGTTTAGGGTTTCGGTGACTTCCTTACAGATCCATTGACATGGCTTTCGGGGTTCTACACCCTTGCAGTCTTTCAAGAACTGTTTAATCAAGATTTTGCATCAGTGTATGCCGTTTAGTGTAAAAAGGTGGGCAGGAGGGTTTATAAGCTCCTTTTATAGCCCTTAGGTTTTGAACTGTGCCCCTGTGGAAATTTTTTTACAGGAGCTTGGAGATTTGAAGAACACCCTCAACGATGAAGTAGATCAGATGGAATCTGTAAGTGTGCCAGTCCATATATTATTGTTTCTGCAATGCTCCATGCAATGATCTGTTTCCATGTTCTTATTCTCAAAGACCGACTGCTGTATTCTCCAATGTGTATGCGATTTTTTTTTTCCTGGTGCAGGAGTCCCAGGAGTTGAGAAACAGTTTGCTAAAGCAGCTAGATAAAACTTCAAACATTACTTCCCTGGTATGCATTACTGACAACTGCTATACTTATTTTGCTATGTTTGAATGAGATGATTTCACTTATCGAGTGTCATTATCCTTCCATTTCATGTCTTTGCACATATATGGAGCAAATAAGTTGAATTATTTGCCTTCCTTTCCATGAGATGATTTGCCTCCTTAATTTTTATTTTCTTACTTTCATGCTTGTTTATCTCTGTTTTTTAAATCCCATTTTCATTCCTAATTATCACATCAGATGACTGGATTTGATTTAAATGTCGAAAGAAATCATGTGCACCTTATGTTCTCCTGCAGATTTCCGACGTTCCTAGGAAAACAGAAGCGGAGGTTTCCGATTCTTAAAAT
>JASDQU011509779.1:6473-16606 GCA_032191745.1 Picea mariana | reverse complement strand
AATGATGTGATTCAACCCTGAATATTGTTGTCTACAATAAAACCCTGCTATCATAAAAGAGAATTAGGCTTGTGATGAATAAATGAATGAATGAAAACTGAACTATCTCAACATAAACTCAAAGAGAAAACCTTAGTATGCTTTTGCTTCTATCCTCCTCTTGTTCCTCCCTTTCCTTTTGCTTTTAACCAATTAGAATTGGTTGAAGTAGTTGACCAACTCATTAGTTAAGTTAATTAAAAGACTCAACCAACTTTTAGTTAGGGGGAAAAGTAGTAATCATAACAAGGGTTATAACTAAATAATAACTAGTAGGTGGGACCCCTTGTGACTCCCATTAGCTCATGAGAATTATAACATAACTATTAGTTAAGCAAAACACACCTCCTTGTGACTCCCATCCACATATTCCATTTGAAAATTTAGCTCATGATATTTGAAATTATTTCCAGAAATATTACTCATATATCCAAAATAAAACATGTTGTCCAAAGATCCCTGAAGTCAACTGTCATAAAACAATAGAGAAAATAAAACTTAAAAGCCATATTTTCCACTTTGTGATGCAATCTTTCCTTGATTGCTGTTGTCACCCTTCGATTTCCCTAAATTTTCCATTGGCTGCGTCGATCCCTTGGGCCTAATCTCATTGATCACGTGGGAAAAATCGTCCCTCAAATGCATCCGGGAAGACATAGATTTGTCAGAGCCATTGGAGGGTGAGGAAGGGACATAAATGAATTTTCCTTTATCAAGGGCATGGTGGGCCTCAATCTTCAATCTCTTGCTAGCATGGGAGGATTGCACTGGTGAGTGGGGAGTGGCTTGGACAATCTGGTTTTTAGGCGGAGGAGTAGGAAAGGACAAATTGGGCCAGTCACGATGTTGGGAGACTGTCGAGTGGACAATCTCTTGCCATCCATCATTTTCAGGAACGTCGGGTTGCAAAGAGACATGAGGGGGCACAGGGATACCAGTGGCTTGCATAACTTGGAAGGGAGGCCTTTCAGGCCTAGGTTTGACTACTCCCTGCCCAATCCAATTGAAGAATCTGTCCTAAAACAATTGTCCAGGCTCTTGTGAGTCAGCATCAAAATGTATGGAGAACCTTTGCCTTCTTAGGACTATGTTCCAATCACCTCTAGCTATGTTTCCTCGGCCATGGCTACCTCGACTGAAAAAACTCATTCCTGCATGCATGATTGATTAACAAATAGTCTTTTAAATAACCACACATGACAACTCTTAAAAATATGAAATAGATTTGGCTCAACAATGTATCAGACTCATGCAATCCAATCCATACAAATTGTTTTACTGTTTATCAATGAGCAGGGGGGTGAAAAAGGGTTCGATATGCGAGGGGTTTGTATTGAGCGAAACATGATATAATGAGGGGGAAAAGAACATGGTTACTGCTCAATGACAACAACAATCAACTATAAAGCAAACCAATAAAACATCACTGTAATCCAAACAAGACACTGCCACTTTCAACTGCTTTAACACCGAAATTCTCTTGACTGTAATCAATCTTAGAACAAGGAGTGAAAAATGAATATGGGAAGGCAATGGGATTTGTAATTAGCGGAAAGTGAAATAATAGAAGGGAAAAATAGTGATTATTGTTCATAAAATTATTTAAGTGATCCATAAAACATTTCGTGAAAGGAGATGCACTAACCAACGATCATTGTGACCAAATAACAATTATTGTGTATTTAATTAGTTCACTATTCATAATCAAATGTCCAACACAATGCCATCACAAGGAAGTATGCATTCCACACAATCTGTAAATGAGTTCTGTTCCTTTCATTTATATACTTTGCATCTTATAACAATTCTCAAATAGTAACCATTTCCACTCTGTTAACCATCAGAATCAACCACTGCCCACACATTACTTCAATMAACAAATACACTCAAAAGTCATGTTTCCAAAATTAACAATGAAGTCACACTATCACTGCAATCAGGCCTRTCATTTAGAATGCAATGATATTCGTTAAACATATATAGGGGCAATAAACCCAATAATCTAGATTAAATTGCAAAACCCGAATTGACATTTAAACAGGCAGACAACAACCACCATTTGAACAMAAGCTATGCACAAAATAATTTAGTCATGCAAGTGTAATTATGTTACTGTAGAAGCCCGATTCAATGTGACTCTAAAAAGCTGGKCCATCCATCCAACACGACGAGGTATCAACAACATGCCTATCTTCATAAAACAAATAATCGGATTGCCACAAAATCGTGCCTAAAACTCTGTGACTATTTYTSAGTGTGGAACCCAAAATTATCCATATCATGCACAGTGGGCAGCCACCCAAAACACCACGATGCAAGATTTCCATTCTACAATTTCCAACACATAGTCATAGTTATTAACTCAACCCCTCATGTTGAGCTATCAATCTAATACAATAATGCTTCAAATTAACCAAACTGCAACCAACCATGTTGTGTAAAAACTCGGGCTTATGCAATCGAATAATCATAACTCACACAGTGGATGAAATTTCTACACTCGTCTCGGTTGCAATAGCCGTTTGGCCCCAAAAGAACTCATAGTTACAATGACCAAATATTCGTGGTGTAGAAGCATCACACACACAATTGTAGTATGCGTGATCATCATTTAGAAATTGTAACCAATGCCAAGTTAAACATCTAAATAATCTTAGTGCAAAAGGATAGTGATTGTGTATCAACCAACCAATTCACCATTGTTGTAACAATCAATCGACCTAACAAGCTGTGGAAACCACACATACCCATGCATCAACTTGAATCGGGGATGCGACCCTCTCAATTAAACAATACTGAGTTATTAAACATAAGGAGAGCGACTGTGTATTTTGAATTGTGCAATTAACAATGCAGGGTTTACCATTGTTATAACAGAAACAATGACTAGATATCAAACTAACACGACTGCCAGATGACCAACTGGGCGAGCCTGTACTCATATTAGTCGACAATATACAACCATCCAACAATAACCAAGTAGTAAACCCAACAAGCCAGCCCTGTCTTCTCTATCAACCTTCAGACTGGAGGGCTAAGGGTTTGTTCTGTAGCCAACACAGAGAGAAAAGATCCAACTCATTGTAATGGTGAAACCTCCGAGGCCAATGGTGCATACACAGAGAGAACCATGACTCATTCATGGACAGGTAACAAATCCCATGACAGGGGGCTATAATAGAGGAGCGAGACTCCAACTTGGCTAGTAACGATACTTAACACATGCAGGGTATAACCCTCGTGGTTCTCCAATCAAACAACCACAATGCTGAAGTGAAGACAGGGCCGAGAAATTAACAAAATAACCCACTGCTAGACCTTTTAGTGGTGGAAACAAACTAATGCTCAAGTGAACAAACCCAGTGACACAGAGTGCCTCCAACCATTAAACCCACAAAAGCCAAAGATTGGATATAGTGATGAATGCATGAGGATAGCTATCCACCCAAGACCAAACAAAAACCATCCAACTAAACCAGCAAAGACAGCAGAGAGCCTTTATGGCTGATAACACCCAGGATGACCAATAACTTCTATGAATTCAAGATTATTGCAGAAAGAATCATCAATGCTTCATTCCAAGAACACAATTTTACACAGTTGCAATACTTAAGGAAAACACAAACCAATACACCCGAGCAATTAGTCATTTCATAACCAGAGCAGACTCATGAATGGACAAAAAAAGACATACCTATAATCGAACACCTTAAAATGCGAGCTGGCCGAGTGGTTCCCCTCTACTAAGAAATCAGAGCATAACCACAACAACAAGGTTGCACAATAGCCCAACTAGGGTGGCAGCCAACTTAAGGAGTAAAGGTGACGTGCTCCACCCACAGTCAATTAAGACATTAGTACAAGCCAATCAATAATCCATTAACTCAATTAATTAGACCATGTATTGGAACCATCAACCATTAAAACCAATAGCGTGATCCATATCAACTCATGCCATAAAATAATCACCGTGTATATCAACTATGAAACTCAAACAAAATTGCATAGCTATTAACGTCCATTACCTTGTCAAATGTGCCACTAACATCCCATCCATCCAAATATACCATATTCATATTATCAATATAACTCAATCAAATTGCATAACTATTACTTGCTAGATAGGATTTAACCATAATAAATTTAATCTTTCATGCATGTAGTATAACATAGCTCAAATTCTTCCCCTTGCATTTGTTGCATTGTTTTTATTTCTTTCCAATTGCTTGTATGTGTTACTAATGTGTCTGTAATGCAGGTGTTCCAAGAACAGGTAGTAGTGGTGTCAATGAATATCATAGGCCGTAGTAACACAAAGAACCAATACTTCATAAGCCTCAAACTATAGCCAATAAAAACAAGATCTCATTAACCATCTAAGCCATGTCGAACATCATCACAACATCACATATGGACATTCCTGATCTCCAATCTACAAGGAGGTCCCACCTACTAGTATTATTTAACTTTAATAATAATAGGCTTTAGCAACACTTTGTGGGAAAAACTTAGTTGCAATTTTAATCGTCAACGAACTGGCGAATCCATAGGGAAATTTGTTTTCAATAGATTTAGAACTTAGAACTCATAGTTTCGCAGACCGAGAACAACATGCATTGAAGGTATAACCATGAAGATTATGCAATAGGGGGAAGTGAGTGGATTTAATGGAAAGATGACCGGGAATTTGGGAATAATTTATGAAAGTGATAAGTATGAGGGGTTTTACCACTGTATGCATAATCATTCAGCTGGAATCTGCTCTTAACTTCAAGGTTTTTTTTTTTTTTTTTTACTTGCTCTCAAAACCTCAATGGATGAAGAAATATTAAGAAGAAGTGGGAGGTAACCAATTCTTTGTAAAACAACAGAGGAAATATATAACAATTTCAAGGGCCCTTCATAGGAGACATCATAACAGCTATGTAAGCTTGATTGTTATTGGCTAACAATGCTTTGCAGGAGTGTCACTATGGCATAATTGATCCAACATCCTATTTGACCAAATTAACTAAAGATAATAAGAAACAAAATCATGATGGAAGTTAAGTTGCAGAAACTAAAACAACAACAATAAAAGACAGAAATGAAATGCAACAAGAAAAAAAAACTTAACTTATAAGGCATAAATCAAGGCACTATAAAGCATAGAAAAGAAACACAAAAATTGAAAGCAGAGCTAGGCTACTAGTATACGGAAAATCTAATCAGCATTAGAACTTTTCATGATGGCCCCTCGCAATACTTCAAGCGAGGACTATTAGTGTTGTAGGAAAACAATTTCCTTTGTAAATCCCTTAAAATGTATGAGTTAGTGTCCAAGACAAAAGTAATTTGGAAAGGACCCGACACTTGAAATTCTGATGTAATTATCAACCCTTTGATGCACACGATTAAATCATCAAGATAAGCACAGAGACTGACCAATTCATCGAAAGTTGTGTGTATAGGCCTTTTAAAGGTGGTACTTACATTAAGTAAGCCAAAAGGCAGGCATTTGTAAGACATAGTATCACAATTAGTAATAAGAGTGGTTTTGTGAACATTTTCCCCTTCTACCTTGATTTTATTGTAACCCAGAATTTCGCCAAGTAAGGGCTTCAACTGTAACTCTACAACTTGCTGTAGAATCATTCTTGTATGGAGGGGGGGAGAAGGATTTCTCATAATAGCCTAACTAAAGGTGCGAAGATGAATGCAGGTTCTAGTATGATCTGTGGTCTTTGAAGCAGGTACCCAATTTGGAACCCGTTCAGGGTGGACCAAAAAAATAATTATGAACCTTAAGAAAATTTTCAACTCCTTTTGAAAGGGTGCTTCCAGTGCAGAGTTAACAAGTTCTTGTTTTTTCCTATCTATTTCCATAGTATGTTGAGCAAGACTAGGATCAAAATCATGAAGATCCTCATAAGACCAAGAAAAAACCTTTTGAGATTCACCGAGTAGCCCGGTGGACCCCATCTCTTCTTTATCAGAACATTGGACATTTATTTTAACATTCATTGAAGGTTCAGGTGTCCTAATGTTCAGGGGGATGGTTTCAACCACCTTCCTTCGCAACTCCTCTTTATTGCCTACAACACTAGACGAAAATGAACTCTCAATAGGAGTCAAGACCTCATGAATCTTATGATTTTCTATGGATATAATCTCCTTGGGCTTAGGAGGTTCATCTTGAATGAAAACACAAATGCTCTCATCGTTAGGGAGGGCCTTCCAAGATCCTACATTGTCAGGAATATATGGACGATATAGATACTGAAAAGCACAATTAGGCATGTGAGACAAAATTTATTGATTAGGAGAGGCTACAAAGACAACTAACCGATCAACCATTGAATTCAAATCCCTCTTAACATGAGTGATGTTGAAAGATAGAAGGTTCAAGACACTACCCAAATAGTTTGGGAGTATCGTTCCATCAACTTGTTGCTAGGAGAGCATATCCTACGTATCAAGTTCACAACAAGCTCATAATTTCTGAAAACTGAAAGGTGGCCACAACCAATATTAAGGGCGTTCTCAATGCCTAATAATAAATCTTCGAATTCAACGACATTGTTAGAACATGCAAACTCTAACCTGTAAGACATATTATGAATTTTCCTTGCAGGAGAAACCAAAATAATGCCAGCCCCATTACCTTCACTAGAGCATGAACCATCAAAGTGCATATGCCACATATCATCATCTAAATTGATTTATTCCAAAAGAGTACTATCCTCTTCAACAAAGATGGAATACACTCCTAGGTTCTCTTCGATATAGTTTACACTAGATTGTGGAACATTCTCTATATAGGGTGAAATTCTTCCTTCTCTAAGGACTATAATGTTCTTACCATTCCGAGGAATGGATAAATGTGTCCCGTCGAGTCAGAGGTATCCACTTGTTAGGGCTTGCCAATATCTTCCCAAGATAATTGAGTAATTGCTTATAGGCATATCAATCACCTGAATACTGAGGGTTGTCCTTATCTCAGGATGGGCGCATAAAACCAAGGTTACATCCTTAATCTCGCCTATGCTTGTTTGTTGTAGACTATTATAGGAGAGCATGCTTCTGGCATTTTCATTTGTACAAGACAATCCTATCTCTTCCATAATAATCTTCGACATCACACTTGGGCCTGAACCACCATCAATGAGGCAACAATGGGCAATCTTATCCATGATCTTTACAGAAATATAAAAAAGGGGATTTTTTCAGGGTATCTAAAGTTATGTACACCTACTTTATTTACAGAATAATCCTCTTCGTTTATCTCTTGGTTTACCTCTTCGGAAAGGTTGGCCACAACAAAAGATTTTCCTTCCATGAATTGTTTCAGATGCATCTGTTGTCCAGGGACGACAACCATGTCTAGGAGGGTTGCATCTGCTTTGATGTTGGCCAATTGATTCAAGATATTGTATTTGGAAGAGGGGAGAGGGGGAGTGATTCCTTGACCCTCAGGGACCTTAGGAACTTGGAGCGAAGCAACGGTTGAGGATGAGCTCAGGCTAGAAGAACTACGAGGAGGATCAAATTTTCCCTTGGGAGTATAGGCCTTGTTCCTAGTGTTGATGACCATGAAATCTTCTGGCTCTGCAAAATCTAGGACAATGATAGTAGCTTCTGGTCTTTTACCAAAGATCTTATCTCTGGCACTCTTCTTTACCTCACATGTGGTTTCTTCGTGGTGTTCCTTNATTTGTACAAGACAAGCCTATCTCTTCCATAATAATCTTCGACATCACACTTGGGCCTGAACCACCATCAATGAGGCAACAATGGGCAATCTTATCCATGATCCTTACAGAAATATAAAAAAGGGGATTTTTTCAGGGTATCTAAAGTTATGTACACCTACTTTATTTACAGAATAATCCTCTTCGTTTATCTCTTGGTTTACCTCTTTGGAAAGGTTGGCCACAACAAAAGATTTTCCTTCCATGAATTGTTTCAGATGCATCTATTGTTCAAAGACGACAACCATGTCTAGGAGGGTTGCATTTGCTTTGATGTTGGCCAATTGATTCAAGATATTGTATTTGGAAGAGGGGAGAGGGGGAGTGATTCCTTGACCCTCAGGGACCTTAGGAACTTGGAGCGAAGCAACGGTTGAGGATGAGCACAGGCTAGAAGAACTACGAGGAGGATCAAATTTTCCCTTGGGAGTATAGGCCTTGTTCCTAGTGTTGATGACCATGAAATCTTCTGGCTCTGCAAAATCTAGGACAATGATAGTAGCTTCTGGTCTTTTACCAAAGATATTATCTCTGGCACTCTTCTTTACCTCACATGTGGTTTCTTCGTGGTGTTCCTTGCAAAAGTTACACCAACTCCGAGGAAGGATAGCCTTAGGCTAAAAATTGTTTTCAATCGGATTTCTAAAGGGGGGTGAAGAAGAGGATGAAGCTCTAGGGGTGAGAGGGGAGACAATACCCTTCTGCTCAAATTCTATCATATGATTGTTCATATCTTGTACTAGTTGTAAGAGAGAAGACATGTCTGTCTGTCTAACTGATTCTCCTTAGGGAAGACCAATTCTTTCAAGCTGTTCTTCATACTCTGAACAAGTATGTAGAGCGGAACCAAGATTATCAATAGATTTTTCCTCAAGCCTATCATGGTAGGGAGAAGGCAATGCATTGTAGTAATGCATGAAAGCGACTTATTTCTGGGGGAGGATAAGTTCGGGGATTTGATTGTATAACTTGGTGAAACACAAGTTGAAAGACTTGATGGTCTCACCATCTTTATAAGTGACATTATTGTATTCCCTTAACTTCTTGGCAGGCCTTTTGGATTGCCCATAAGTGGATCGGAACCAATAGATCAACTCCTCCCAAGTAGACAGAATCTTAGGAGGAAGGTCAAAGAATTCAGCCACAACCTTTCCTTCCAAGGAATTGACAAATAAGCATATGAAAGTATCATTGTCATTGGCCCCTATGTTATGACAAGCATTAGAAAATTCCACCAGCTGTTTGTTTGTATCGACTGTGTTATTTCCTGAAAACTTAGGCAAATTCTCTTTAAAATTTGGAAGTGGACGAGTAGTAGGTGCTAGGTTAAGAGGATAGGACACATGCCACGGTGTGGTTGTGGCGTCTTCTTAGAAATGAAAAAGTCCATACTTTTTGATGACTTTGGTGGGATTTGTGGTAGATTGGACAGGGATATGGTGACTATATAAGCTACCAATCACTGACGACGATGAAGATTGAGAAGACAAAGCACTTCCAATGCCACCAAAGCCTCCACTGGATGCCATCTTGTGGATGATAGGTGAGGGAAAGAAAGACGAATTGGATGAATCCGATAAATTTCTCCTTAGAGAACTTTGTTGGGCATATAACACAACGTTCCTTCTTCCTATTTCAACAATAGGATTGATTTCAGATGACAAGCCTCTTCTTCTTCTAGAAGCACGAGAATCTAAGGACATGAAAGAAAGGCCAAAACTGAAGAAACAAAGGTTACTCCTGATTTCTAGGTTGTCTATATCTAGCTTCCAATCGTTCTTGAGCACTAATATCTCATTCAATTGTTTCCCAAGAATGGTTAAGTTTAGCATGGGTCTTGGCAGTGTCTAAAATAATATGAAACAAGTTCAAAGCAATATTGGTCTAGTCTTGGAGACTGGGATCAAGATTGGGCTGCCTTGCAACAGGTACAATCATTAATAGTAAAACAGTAAAAGATTCAATCTCATAAAAAGAAATATGTATCGATGAAATTGAGTATAAAAATTAACCAGAGAGATATTGAAGATCTCCCCAGTATGGTCACCAAATAAATGTTAAGGAAAATATATGAAATGATCTTACTCAAGCATTTTCAGATTCTGTTTGGCTAAAGCAAAATAGACGGGAATGTCACCCTAGGTTTATAGCCAACAAAAATAACATCCTAATTCACAAGTATTAATTACGAGTGCTTAGGCTAGCCTTTTTTCAATAAATAGCTTGTTGGAAATTTAATTTTTATTTATTTTTTGAACATGTCAGTTGCTGAAATAAATGTAAAGATAGAAGTAAAGTCACCAAGATGATAATCAAGATAGATGAGACATAAAGCAATCCTTTATTTCATTCAAATTCACCAAA